>JAQZBX010031882.1:0-26121 GCA_029593785.1 Cabassous unicinctus
CCTCGGAGGCAGCACCTCTTCCTTCTGGGGGCCTCCCCCGTGTCAGAGCCCGTGGTTCTCCAGGCCAACTGCAGGCCCCCAGCCCTGCCCAGCCTGCCCTGCACCTTTCGTCGCACACACCTGAGGAAGCCCGTGGCGTTGTAGAAGATCTCGGCCTCGGAGGCGTTCTGCTGGATGAGGGGCGGCCCCCCAGCCCCCGAGAGGGGGCTCAGCACCAGGTCTGTGAGCTGCTCCAGGGTGTCCCGGGCCAGGCGGTCCTTGAGGTGGTCGCTGGACGACAGGTTCCACAGGATCCCTGGGGCGGGCGGGCCGGGGTCAGGGCAGACCCTATGGCCGCGCTGGCCTCTCCGGTAACGCGGGGAGGCCCCCCAATGCCTGGCTCTTTACTCCCCAGGGCTGGGATCGGCTTTCTGCACCTCAGCCTGGGGCCTGGGGCCTGGGGGTGTGGACTCGGAAGCTGGCCCATCAAGACACGGCACAGGGACAGAGCTGGCACGAGGCAAGAGCGGGCACGGCCAGGAGGGCCGAGGGGGAGAGACGGCGGGTGGGGGCCCACCTGTGACGTTCTTGCGCAGCTCGTCGTCCTGCTCACGCAGGGTCCGCAGCAGCTCGAAGATGCCGTTCTCCTCCACCAGCGCCAGCTTGTTGTCGGCGTTGTCGTAGATGAGGTTGCGCATGGCGCCTGTGGCGTGGCGCTGCACCTCCTGGTTGGCGTGGTTGAACAGCTTCACCAGCCTAGGCACGGCCTGAAGGCTGCGGGCCTGCCGGGCACAGGTGTGCAGACCATGTGGGCGTGTACAGGTGGGTGCACACGGGTGCGGGCATGCACAGGTGGGTGTGCACGCGTGCAGGTATACGCAGGTGCATGCAAATTTCCCACCCCCATCTTCCTCCTCTGGGGAGGGTCTTTCCAGGATAGGGTCTCCCCAGCCAGCTGGGGTATCACCGAGGTACAGTCGGGTCAGTGGTCAGCAAAGGGTGAGGAGTCAATGAGGGTGGTTAGCAGAGGGCGGGGGCGGGCAGGGGTGGTCAGCGAGGGGTCAGTGCTGTCAGGGGCAGGCACCTGCTTCTTGGCCACGGCGTCGCTGTAGCACTTGTGCTGGATGTACGCTGCGCCCAGCACCTGCAGGTTGGGGTCTGAGGCCATGAGGTACTTGACTGCCGAGGGCAGGTCGATGTCGTCGAAGCTGCAGGGCCAGAGGTCAGGGGTCAGGCTGGGCCAGGCCGCGGCAGAAGCCCTCCCCATGCCGGCCAGCCGGCTCACCCGCTGCTCAGCCTCTGCAGGGTGTGGTGGCCACCGTAGCTGTCCAGCCCCCGCACGTCCGGCAGGTGGCCTGGGTCAGCCAGGCTGAGGCTGAGGCTGCGCACAGATGGGGCTCGGGCCATGGGCTCCAGGACCACCCCCGGCGCCACCCCCACTGCCCCCCGGCTGCGGTGGCTGCTCTGGAACCTCTGCAGCGTCCGCATGGCCGGGGCGCGGATGGTCCGGCTGGGGGGGCCCTCGGCGGGCTCCAGCCAGTCCATCCCCACTGCCTGGCCGGCCCCGGAGCTGGCCTGGCGCTCGTAGGCGAAGGCCCTGTAGGCAGAGGCGGCCGCGGGCTCCAGCTGCTCAGACACCACGCTGTAGCGGTCGTCCAAGCCTCCGGCCCCCAGCCTCAGGGAGCGCAGGGACAGCGTGTCGTAGTCTGCCCGGCTCCCCATTCTGCTGCGCTCGTGGAAGGAGACTGGCCGCTGGGGCGCAGGTGCGGCGGCCTGGGCTCCCCCGTACCCCCCGAAGGCACTGCCTCCATTGTGGGCGGAGCTCAGCCTCCGAGTGGAGCTCAGGTCCACGGCCGAGCGGGAGGACCAGGAGGCAGGGCTGTAGGTGGGCTTGGCGATCGGTCGGAAGGTCTGGCGGGGGAGGGGGCAGTGAGGGGGGGCCCAGGGCCCTCCTGGCGCCGGGCCCCTTTCTCTGACCCTGGTGCCAGCCCCACCCCAGGAGTTCCCAGACGACAGTGGAGCTCGGGGCCGGGGCTGGCATGAAGGTGTCACTCACCGAGGCCACGTCTGCGCTCAGGCCCTGGGAGCGGGAGCTGAAGCCACTCTGCAGGGTGTGGTACTGAGCCCGGGGTGCACCTGGGGACGGGGACATGGTAGCTTGGCTGGACCAGATGGCCAGCATGCACCGCTTCCTTGGCCTCCAGACCAGCACCTTGCCCTGGCCTCGGCCCCAGCAATGTGTCAGGGGCCCTTCATCAGCTCCCCAGACCCTGCTGGCGCCCTGGGGTGCCCTGCCTGGCCCTCCTCCCGACCCAGCCCTGCTGGCTCCAGCCCACGCCGGCCGCCAGCCTCCTGTGCCCAGACCCCCTGGGCCATGGCTGTCTGGATGGCAGGACCTCACAGGAGTGACTGTGCTCCCCGAGGGTGCAGGATCTACCTGGCCAATCTGCCTTGATGGACAGTCCCTTCTCCCACCTGGCAGAGCCCAAGGCAGGGATCACACCTGTCCCCAACTCAGGGATGAGTTGGCAGATGGGTGGGTGGGTGGAGGGAGGGCAACTGGATGAGAGACAGTGGATGGAAGAATGGTGGGTAGGACAGGAAGATGGACAGACAGACTGAGATGGCTGGATAGGTGAGGAGGGAGAGCTGGGAGGGTGGTGAGTGGTGGCCTGGACGATGGCCCAGTAGACAGGTGAGTGCACAGCGGGCAGGTAGGATGGGCCACGGTGGAGGCACAGTGGACAGACGAATGGGCGTGTGGTTGGTTGGATGGACAGGTAGATGGATGGGGGTCGGTCTGAGGAGCAGCCGGGTAAGAGCTGAAACAAAGGACCAGAGCGGGAATGGCTGGGGGAGGAGTGGGCGACGCCAGGGCCAGGGTCTGTGAATGGGGTGGGGCTAAAGGGGCTCAGGGAAGTGGGGGGCCCTGCTAGACCTAGGTGGTCTGGGGAAGACTCCTCCACACCAAGCGTGCGCCCCAGACCTGCCTTGGTTAAGGAGGCTTCTGAGAAGGGGCTGCTAACCCTTTGATGTCAGTGAGGCTCAGCCTTAACCCCTACCCCAAATGATAACCCTCCTCCCCTAATTGGCAGGGTAGCCAGAATGGTAATTAACCTCCCTGCTCCCTCCACCCCGTGACCCCTGGGCACCTGGCTTGGCTGCCAGCAAGGCTGAGGCCTCGCGAGGGGGAGGACCTGGGAATCCAGCTGGCTTCCCACTGACTGAGCCTTTTCTCCCCCTGCCCACATGGACCACTGTGAACTGGCGTCTCAGCTCGGGACACCCTGGGAGGTTCATCTTACTAACTTTAATCACTGTAGCTGCAGTTTGGCCAGGGAGGAAAATGACGTTTCTAGAAGAAACGGCTTGCGCACGCTCCCTCAGAGGGTTCCGTCAGTCCTCACCTCCCACCCCTCCCCTTGAGGCCAGCAGTCCGGCTCAGGTGGGCCTGGCTGGCGCTGAGGGGCTCCCCCACCCGCTGCTCCCACGGAGAATATCTGGGTCACCGCAGCTGGCCCTCCGCCTGCAATCCCACAGGGAGCCCCTGGCCCAGACAGGCGGTGGCGGCCATCCAGCGTTTCCAGACCCCACCTCCCCGCGTCTGTCCTGCTCGTCCCCTGGGGCATGGGGGCAGCGTGGGGGGAGGCTGGGGCCCGTGTCTCTGCGTCTGTGAGTGTGTGTCTCAGGGCTCCTGTCGTGGCCTGGGCATGGGCGTGCTCCGGGGACCACGGACATGACAGCTGGCCTGGCTCCCATGTGTCCGGCAGGGAGGACTCAGGGCTGAGGGGCAGGTGGGGCCCAGCCAGGCTCGGCCCGGAAGTCCAGGGGTCCACATAGGGGCGGGGGCGCGGCTCCACCCAGGGCTCTTCCCACGCTTGGCAGGGCGGGGCAAGCAGTGACTCAGGGAGTCGGGGCGTCAAGCCTGGTGCGGGGCCCAGCCGTGGTCCCGGCCCCGGCCCCGGGCCCGGCCCGACAGCACGGCCTGGGGTCCACCCCGCGCCTGCGGCCCACCCTGCCTGGCCCGGGCCTACCTCTGGCGGCCTCGGCCTCGGCCGCCCCATTGTGCCGCGGCTGCTGGCCCAGCTGCAGGAGGCGGGCGCGGACCTGTTCCTGGACGCGAGCTGCCCGCAGCCGCTCGGCCTCTGGCCCCTCAGTGCCCCTGCGGTCCAGCTGCAGGTCCGAAGGCAGCGCCAGGGAGCACACGCCGGCCTCGGGCTGCAGGGCGGACAGCAGGAAGTTGCCGTCCTGCATGGCGGCGCACTGGCTCGCTGGGCTGGGTCCGCCTGGCCCGGCCACCGCGGCCGCCTGCGACCCAGGGTGTCTTCACCGTCTCGTCCTGCGTGGCCCCGTCCCCAAGTCCCCTCCCTGGCGGCCGCGCCCAGAGCGCCTGAAGACAGACGCCCGCCCAGCCCTGCACTCGGCTGGGGGCGGGGACACCTGGACCAGGTGGGAGGGAGGCACCGCTTGCCTGCTTAAGGTGGAATTTGGGCGGAAGGACAGGCCCTGCGCAGCCGGGCCCGCCTGGTCTCCAGCCCTCCTTTCAGCCCATCCCAGGATGGGGTGACGGAGACCTGGGAGCAGCCAGGTAGGGCCCTGTGGGCCGGGCTGGGCAGCTGGACCCAGGTGTGTGGCGGGGGGGCTCCTGTGCTAGGTAAGGCTCAGGGGAGGTCACTGGGGAGTATTTGGCCAGGTGGGGTGGGGGGAGCAGAGAGCACCACCTCCCCGAGCCCCACCTATGGGGCTGGAGTGAGGCCTAGGCAGGGGTCGGCCTCAGGGGTCGGGCTCAGGGCTGGGGGCCCCTGAAGGCCGTGACCCTGTTCCTTGGTGCCCAGTGAGGCCCCCCAAGTCGTGCCTCCCACCCCACACCTCTGCAGAGGCCTCCGAAGGGCTGGCTCCTGGGCTCCCAGCCCTTGAGTCAGGGCGCCAGGCCCGGGGCTGACTCAGGGGCTGGGTGGGGAAGAGCTCGGGGGGGCGGCTGCCCTCCAGAAGGTCTCCCCCAGGTGCTCCTGGCCAGGTAGACCACGTTCGAGGCCCCAATAGACGCTGGGAGGAGGACGTGGGGGCGGCTGGCCCCAGCAGCCTCAGGCTGCCTCGTGCTCCCTCCCCGGCCCCCCTATTCTCCGTGGTGGTCTTACGCCACAGACCCCTCACCCTGGGCCGCTGGGCCCCTGGGCACATTTGCCTCCATTTGCAGCCAGTCCGGGGAGGGAGGGCTCAGTGCAGGGGGCAGAAGCCTCGGGCGAGGCGGGGGTGGGAGACCTACCCTGCTGGTGGCCGGGGTCCCGCCAGTCCCCTGCCTCGTCCTGGGGACCACCACCACCGGCCGAGGCGTCCTGGGCTCCATCGCGCCTGGTGGCCTGGCGTCCGAGCGGCGGCGTCGCGCTGCGGGTGGAGGCTGGGCGGCGGCGGAGGAACGCCCAGCTCACCCGACTGGTCGCTTCTCTCGGAAACGTGTTTCGTGTGGAAAGATCCTGGGAGACAAGTTGGTGCGGCGCTCAGTGCGCCTGGGGGAGCAACACCGGGCATGGCTGGGCCTGCCCTCGACTCGGGGTCCACTCGGGGATCCCAGGACCCTGCCGAGGCCGTGCCAGCAGCATGACGGGTGGGGCAGGGGCAGCCTTGACGGTACTGGGGGGGTTACCAGCAGAGGTGGTGGGGGTGGGGTACCAACAGGGGGGCAGTGGTGCCAGCAGGGGAGTGGTAGGGGTACCAGTGTGTGGGGACACCACCAGGGAGTGGGGGGAATGACCCTGAGGCTGGGTCTCCAGTAGCCTGCAGCCACCAGGGCTGGCTCTGCAGAGGTCTGCCTCCTGCTAATGGCTTGGGGTAAGGGGAGCTGCGGATGCCCAAAAACTGGGACTTGGCTCCCTGAACAACCTGCTCTGCCACATTCCCAGCTGGAGACTCCACCTCTGTGAGTCTTGGGATAGCCTGGAATGGGGAGCCCAGGGCGCACAGGATGGAGATGTGCCCGTGGACTTGTCCTCACTGCTCTCAGCCCCCAGACTCAGAGCCAGGTGAGATCCACAGCAGCCAGAGGCGGCAGCTCCCCAGCACCCTCCTTCCCCTGGAGCCAGGGTGCTGCCCAGGCCTGATGACTGGCAGAGGGTTGAGGACTCAGCCAGGGACCTCACAAAACAGAGACAAGATGGCTTTCCAGTCTCAGCTGGGACGGGGAGGTGCAGCTGCTTTGCAGGCCCGGGGAACCTGCACTGTAAGCCTCGTGCAGGTGGCTTTCCTGCGAGACCAGGTTCGGGATCTGAGTCCTGAGGGCCATGAGGAGGGGGGAGGCCCAGGGCAGTGGGGGTGCCTCGGGGTGCAGCTTGGACTCTGTTTTGGAGACGACAAAGAAAGGCTTTGTGGGGGAGGGCCCAGGTTAGCATTTACACCCCTCCTAGGGCCTTTGGGGGCCCTCCTGGGGGGGATGAAGTGGGGACCTCCAGGCAGACATTACAAAGTCTCCTTGAGAGGAATCAGAGATAAAATGCAGGCTTTGGGGGCTGGAGGGCTTCAGGGGCCTGGGTGGACTCAGGTGGAATGGGCAGAAGGGGGATGGAAGGAGGACGCCCTGGCCGGGGCAGGGGCGCCCACTGTGAGGGGGTGGGATGCTTGGTACTTGGTGGAAGGGGCTGCCAGATGTGTGTGTAAGGAGCTGGGGGAGGGGTGGGTCACAAGGACAACCCCCAGGGTACATGGGCCTGCAGGGGTGGGCACTGAGGAGCAGACGGTGGAGGATCCAGGGAGGGAGGTACCAAGAGCCCAGTCCAGCTGTGATCTGTCATCATCACCATAAAAGAAAAAAACAGTGACATCCAGGCATGCTGGGGCACCAGAAATTCAGTAGGTTGTGGCAGCACAGGCTGCAGGAAGGTAAGGGGGGTGTAACCATACACACAGATACCACCCCACCCACCCTTCCATCCATCCATCCATCCATCCATCCATCCATCCAGCCTCCCCAACTTTCCATCCACCCAATGTCCCATCCATCCATCTATCCACCCACCCATCTCCATCCCCCCCCACCCATCCATTCATCCATCTCCACTCACCCATCCATCTACCCACCCACCTACCCAAACTTCCAACCAACCATCTACACATGCATCTACCCAATCTCCCAACCATCCACTCATCCCCATCCATCTCCATCTACCCATCTACCCCTCCATTCACCTATCACTCATCCAACTATCATTTGTTGGTTCATCAAATGTGTCTTACATGCCAGGCACTGCTCTGGGGAAGGTGTGTGTATGACTCAGAGTCCCTGGTCTTACCGGAGTTCAGCCCTACGGGTGGGGTCTGAGGCACAGACAATGAACAAGCCCACCAGCCCACAATCAATGAAGCCCATCAGGATAGTGGGTGAGTCTGGCCTCTGGGTGATGGAAATGCTTTAGGTCATCTACAGGCAGAAGGAAGAGCTCACAGAGGCCCCAAAAAGGAGCCAGCTTTACACTGGAGGTCCCAAAACCGAACCATGTGGCCACAGCCCATAGAGCAGTGGTGACGGTGGGAGAGGGAAAGCAGGCAGCAAGGCAATGGGAATCCTGTGGGTATTTTCAGCAGAGAAGTGACATCATCAAATTTGTGTTTCAAAAGGATGTCAGTGCCTCTGCAAGGAGAATGAATTAAAGGGTCAAGGGTGGAAGCAGGGAGACTGGTGGGGAGTCTGTGGCTTTTGCCCTCACATGTCCTGGACGAGGTGGTAGTGGGGAAGGGGACTGCGGCAACACAGCTGCCCCCCACATCCTTGCAGTGAGCGCCCCATCACTGGAGGAGTGCAAATTGACATTGCCTCCAGTGGCTCCCCTGGGCACCATTCCCTGGGGACCGCCGACTCACCAGGTGCTCTGTCTCCCCAGGGCAGCACCGTGACTGCCCCCATTTTACAGATGCGGAAAGACAAGCTCTGCCAGGCTCAGGAGGCTCAGTTGTATAGAGAATGCTCTCACCCTGAACAGCAGCAGGCAGGGGAGGCGCTGGGGGGATGGGGGTCTTGGCAGAGCCCTGGATCGTCCCGTCTGGGTCTGGGCCATTTCCTCCATGCTGGCTGAGGGTTTTTATTTATTTATTTATTTATTTATCTCTCCCCGTGCCCCCGAGGGGGAATTTTTGATGCTCATCTTGTCTAGTTGTTTAGCTTTAGTCTTGTTTAAAAATGGATTCCTTGGTTCCTGCAAGACCTTCCCAATCACTGCTGCTCCATTGGAGCACCACCCCCCTCTTTTTTTGAGAAGTTGTGAATTTACAAGACAATCATGCATAAAATAGTGGATTTCCAAGCTGGAGCCTGTTGTTTTTGTCCATCTTTTGGTTAGATCCTGGATGCTAGAGGATTTGAGATCTTGTTTGAGAATGTAATTTGCCTTGAATAAATACCACGACTGGGTATAAATTTGAACTCATACTTTCTTGCCCTCAGGATCTGGCAGCCAGTGTTTTGCTGAGTCCACACCTGGGAGAAATCAGAGCTGAATGAATGCCCACGTAGCAGGACGACTCACCTGTACCCCTAGGTGCCCTCACAGGGCTTTACCTCCCAAGTCCAGGGCTCCATTAGCATATGTTTTGGCCCATTTTTTGGTATCAGTTTCTCAAACTTTAGATTCTGGCCTGTATTTATTTCAGAAAAGTTTTCTTTTGCTGTATCACTTCATGCTTTTTTTCTCTTTCACATCGCTGTACTTCTTCCTTGCTTGTGCTCCACTATCTATTGTTTTCAAAAGCCACTTTTGTCTCTTTTTTCCTTGCCATTTCATTCTGTGCTTTTCTCAGATCTGTTTTTTGTGTTCCCAACTGGGTTTTCAACAACAGCTATTCTTATTTTTTGAAATTTTGTAAAGCAGCATTTATTTCTGTAAAAGTTTTAATTTCCACTTCCATTCTTTCCCAAGTGTTCCAGATCATTTTTAATTTCTTTTATCACTGATTTTTAAAATGTCCTCCAGTGCCACCTTTGACCTCCACGCCTCCCCCAGCCCATGCCCTTGGCAGCCCTCACCATGCTTTCAGGTCCTCACCCTAACATCAACTTTTCAAATTTGTTTTTTCTGATCCCTCTGTTTACAACTGCACCCTAACTCAAACTTGCTGATTTCTGTCCTGCTTTATTTTCCTCTATGGCACTTACTACCAGCTGATTTACTAGACATTCTTCTGTGTCCACTGCCTCTCCTCAGCCCTCCCCACTCTCATGTAAGTCCTATGAGGGCAGGAGTTTGTGAGTGTTGTTCATTGTTCCTAGGACAGTGCCTGTAACACAGTGAGTGTGCAATAAATATTTGCTAAAACGGATGCTAAATTATGGTGTGTATAGTCCATATGATGTGGAATTTTGACCTTTTTCTTCTGTTTCCTAAGGTTATTCTTTCTCTGATATGAATGCATCATCTGACTGCTGCTTACATTTTCTTTTCTCTTTTTTTTTTTGGCTGGTGTTATGTATTCTTAAGCCCAGCACTAGTTCTTTTATCACTGCAATACTTGTGAGTCGGGACAATTCTGTCTGAACTAGATATTTAGGGAGGAATGGACAGTGTGAGCTGGACATAAGGACTCTTCTGTGTGCCCTGTGGGGCCAGCAGGACGTGGGCAGGCTCACGGAGCTCACACGGCCAGATGACTGAGTTTATGGACATCTGCTGGCTCTGGTCAGCAACCACGGAGCTGAATGCCCCTTCCCTTCCATCAGGACCATCTCTAAAATCTTCTCAGGGCCCAACTGGAGTGTCCGTCTGGGTCCTCTTTCAGCTCCTCCTTTCCTGCTGCCCCATGTCTTAAGTCCAATATGGATAAATCTTGGGAGGCTTGTCTGGACTGCTGGGCAGAAGTGCCTTTTTCCCACTCCACGTGCCTGGGAAGTGGACAGAATGATGTGCCCCAAGGTGTCCACACCCTCGTCCCTGGAACCTGTGGAGATGTTACCTAAGGGGGCTTTGCAGGTGTGGTTAAGTTAGGGTCTTGTCATGGGGAGACGATCCTGCAGTATCCGGGGGTGCAGTGTAATCACACGGGCTTTCAGGAAGGAGGAGGGGGTCGGAGAGGCTGTGATGAGAGAGAGGGAAGATGCCACACTGCTGGCTTTGAAAATGGGGAAGGGGCCATGAGCGGAGGGCTGCTGGGTGTCAGGATGGGGCCTGAGGCAGCGGACAGCCCCTGGACTGCCCACGGGCCCAGGGCCCTCTGGCCATCCCTGAGAACTGATCTCTGCCCTCCCAAGAGAACCAGGTGCACAGGACAAGTCGAACTAAAAAAAATATTTCATTTCATTCTGAATAAAAAACGGAACAGACAGAACTCTCGGTAATCCTGAAAACAATGTCATCGCTACGGCAAAATTTCACAGAAATCATCGTGCAGAGTGTGGGCACCAAGCCTGGCCCGGACCTTCTGTGAAGACCACCTTCTGGGAGCGGGGGCGCGCGGCAAAGGCATCGGCGGCCTCGGCTGGGCCCCTGTCCTACCCTGGCCAGCCCCCACCAGGACCCCCAGGGGTTCAGGCTCAGAGCCTCCAGCCTCTTCCAGGTCAGTCTGTCTGGGAGCCCTTCCGGCTCCGTGTGTCCCACATTCCCCGCTTGGAGTGGTAGTGGTGGTAGAAGTTTCTGAGCCGGAGCCGCTCCACCTCCAGCCCTGCCTGCAGGACCCTGGGGGCGGGGCGGGGGGAGGGGGGATCAGGGCAGCAGAAGGCTGTGCCCTGGGGTGGGAAGGCGGGGCAGGGTGGGGTTCAAGGGCTCTCTGTGCCTAAAGGATCCTGGACCCATGGGGGCAGGAGGGGCAGAGTTCTCTCAGCACTTGGGGACCCAGAGGGACCTGTAAACCCCCCTCCCCATCAGAGGAGGTGGGCGTGGGGTCCATCATCCCATGACGGGTGGGGGTGGTCACCTGTCCAGGAGCTCCCAGTCCTCGCCTCCCCACTGGTCTCGGAACTCCTCCGTATTCATGCCCCCAACGCGGTCAAAATCCGACTTGTAGATCCCGAAGAGGCCGAAGCCGTTCACCTCCCAGTAGCCTGGGGTGGGGCAGGGCGCCATTCAGACCCCAGGCCCTGCAAGGCTTCCTCCCCAAAGGGCCCCGGGGAGGCCGGGGACAGGGTCCCATCAGTATGGGGTGCCTTGGTGTTGTGATCCTAATGAGGGAATCAGCGTGACTGGGGTCCTGGAGAGGCTCTCCAGGGATCTGGCATTATTACCCTGGGTGCTCTGGGCGGGGTGGGGGTGAGGGCGTTCAGGTGGGGCTGAGGTGGCCCCAGGCCCACCGAAAGGATGGGGGGACCCCAGGGGCTGGGCTCTACACCGGTGGTTGGCGGGGTCCCTGGCGTTACTGGCTGGACTCTGGCATTACCGTGCGGGTCCCTGGGGGAACTCCCGCAGCCCAGGCGCATGACCACTGGCGCGAAAGCCAGCTTGCCCTCCACACAGTGCTTGCGGATACTGTCCAGGATGCTGGGGGGGAAGTGGATGTGCAGGTCGCAGAGGAAGACGATGCTGCTGGCATCCTGGGGGTCGGGGGAGGTCTGAGCCGGCCTCTTCTGGAATGGCCGCGGGGCTCGCCGTTTGCCCCCCCCCCACCTTGCCCACGCACCTGCACAGCATCCACTCCCGCCTGCAGCCCGGCCGAGCGCTCGAAGTTCCCCGATCGCCTCAGGTACTGGTACCTGGGGGGACAGTCACAGCACCCACTCCTGGGTACGGGACAGAGAACCGACAGCCGCGTGGGGAGGGAAGAGGCGCTGTGCCCCGGGGCGCCTCCAGGGCGGCTGGTTACCGGGGCAGCCGCGCCGAGCGCAGGGCCTGCTCCACGTCCATGTCTTCGCTTTCAAAGTCCACCAGGACGACGCTGAAGTGCGCGTCCCCTGTGCGGGCGTGCAGGGCGGCCATGTCCGCCAGGAACTGCGCCACCCAGCGCGCCTGGTTCTTCACTGGAGAAGATTGGGGCCTCAGACTCCCAACTCCGGAGAACCGCATCCAGCGCCAGAGCCCTGCAACCCTGGGTCCCATTTCCCCGGCGGGAGGCTCCTGGTCTGCGCCCCCCTCCTCCCCTTCCCTTCCCTCTCCCCGCGTCGGGTCCGAGCCCCCACCCGCGACGGCCCGGGCGCACCTGGCACGATGAGGTGCACCATCACGTCCTGGCGCCAGGCCAGGCGCAGCGGCCGGCAGAGCTCGGGGCGGCCGTCGGGGCGCGCGGAGGCGACGGGCGCGGGCTCGGGGCTCCCTCCGTCCGCGTCCCCGGCGCGGGCCCCGGGCAGCCGCAGGAAGACATACTCTGACAGGCGCAGGCGGCCGCCCCCGCGCTCCTGCAGCTCCAGCTCCAGGAGGAAGCGGCTCCCGCGCGCCGAATCGCGGCGCTTCTCCACGTTCACAATGCGCAGAAGCGCAAAGCGCCTGCAACGCGGGGCCGGGTCACCAGAGTCGTGGCCCCACGAGGCTTTGGAGGCCCCGCACCCGCTGCGGGCTGGTCCGCGACCCGGAAACGAGGCCGTGCACTCAGCAGACTGTGGGAAGCACCCACCTTCCCCCACCACATCTCCAGGCCCACAGGAGCGTTCCCAGAAGCCAGGCCTGCTTTCGGAGACATGCCCCCAGCTGCGGCCTCCGGGAGCCGTGAGACGCTCACAGGGGAGGTTCCACCCTTGCTCACAAAACCTTGGGTTGCTCCCCACTGCTCACAGGACGCAGCTCAAATTCCTTAACGTGGCATTCTAGGACCTTCTGCAACGCTGTCTCTAATGTGGGCTCCTACCACGAAGTTAGCAAACCCCTCTTCCCAGGGCAGAGCCATCTTCTCTTTCCTTTGTCCTTGGTGTGCCCTGTCGGGTGCACAGCCCCAATCTTCCCCAGGTCCCAACTCTTCAGGCACCCCTTCTGAGGCCTCTTCCAGAACCACCCCCTTGGCGCCTGGCATGCCTCCAGCAGTTGGAAGGCTATACTGTGCCGCCTGGAACCAGGGGCCTGCCTGGGTCCCGCTTCCCTCCATTCCTGCTCCTGAATACTTTCTCCTCCTGGAAAGACAGGGCCCTGCCCTTGATCAGGGCCTCTCCTAGATTCTGCCTTGGCCCCTCCCTCTCCCCTAAGTCCACCTGTTTTCCCTCCCACGATGGACAAATGCTCTGTGTCTCTACTTGCTTCCTCCTTGGGGCCTCTCAGGGTGAGTGAGGTCACATCCATGCCCACCCCCACTGGGCCCATGGGGACGATGAGCCCACGCAGGACGCTCAGGGCCAAGGGCGGGTCTCCCTCTCAGCCACCTGGACTCACGACCCCTCCGCAACCCTGGCCCTGGCTCAAGACGAGCCTGTCAGGCTCAGTCCTGCTGGTCACCCGCCCCAAGGCAGCCACACGGCAGGTCGGATCCCTGCCACTGCTGAAGGCCCAAGACAGGCACCTGCCTCCCTCCTCTCCAGCCCTGCCCACCAGGCAGCCTGGGCTCCTGCCCTCCCTCCACACTACCACCTGCTTTCCCGGCCACTGCCTCAGCCTTCTCGCTCGAAGCTCAGCACAGCAGACACTGCCTCCCCTGAGAGGTGGTGGTGCTGGTCTTGTCTACCAGGACAGCCAGGCTGTGGAGACTGGAGGGGCCAGTGGGGGCAGGGGCCCAGGAGCCCTGAGCTTGACCCTTGAGAAAGCCGGCCGGGGTCCATGCATCAGGAACTGATTGGGGCTGGACTCCATCCTTAGCACATGCTGAGGCTCTGGGGGGATCCCGGCACCCAGAGTCGAGAGGAAGAGCTTGGGGGCTTGCGGAAGGGCTCTGAACCCTGGTGCACCGGGTTCTGCTAGCACCCCCTCGAGCCCCGGGGAAGCCTGTGGTCCCTCCTACCCGCCATGGTGGGCGTTGAGCCGCTCCATGTACTGCGCCACCACATCCACCGCCTCGGCCTCAGGCAGCTGCAGGTTCCCGGACACGTTGCAGCGCAGGTCGTTCCAGTCGGAGCGCAGCAGCTCGAAGTCCACGGCGCCCACGCTGAACGTGCGCCGCCAGTCGATGGCGTCCTCCCGCCAGCGGCCGCCGCGCTCCCCTGGGCCCGCGGCCGCCGCCTCGCTGTCCTCGCCATCTTCCTCGTCCTCCCCCTCCTCCTCGCCCTCCCCGGGCAGCTGGGGCCTGGACATCTGGGACAAGCTCAGGAAGGAGGTCACCGACTGCGCCTCCGACGACGACTGCGCGTCCGCCGTGGGCACCGCGAGTCCCAGCGAGCGCGCCTGGCCCTCGCCGGCCCTCGGGGTGGCCTGCGCCCGGGCCGGGGGTCGCGTGGGGGCGTCTGTGCGCTGCTCTCTGACCTGGGGGCCGCCGGCCCTGTGGCCGCGGGGCCGGGGCGGGCGTGGGGGCGCCGGCAGCTGCACCCTGGGCCGAAGCCTGGTGCGGAAGAAGACGCCGGGGAAGGGCGGCCGGGGTGGGCCGCGAGGACTGAGCCGCGCTGGGGCCCGGGGGGGCGCTCGCGGTCCCCGCCGCACCCGGGTCACGTACACCTTCGGGGGCGGCTGTTTGGCGCGGCCCAAGAAAAGGGACGGGGGCGGGGCTTCCCGGCCAGCCCAGCTCAGCGCCCGCGAGCGCCGTGGCTGCCGCTCCTCCCGGGGGTCGGCGGAGGTAGGCAGGATGGGGGTCGCTCCGGCCGCGATGGGGGCGGGGTCGTGCGCTGCCGGCGAGGGCTGCGGCGGGGGCTCCTCGGTGGGCTCCAGGCTGTGGAGCAGCTCGCGCTCGACCTCGTCGTCCAGGAAGTCTGCGGGGAGCTCAGGTTATGCCTGCGACGCCGCCCCCGCGGGCCAGGGCCGGGGAGAGACTCACCATCCCGGCTGAGAAAGAGGAAGGCTCGGCGCTGCACCTCCTTATCCTCTTCCTCCCCTTCCTCTTTGTCCATCTTCATGTATTTATAGAACCCAAACCTGCACGCAGGGAACGCGGGGAGGAATCAGAGACCACGCCCCAGCCGCCCGCACACGCCCCCAGTCCTCGCTCCGGCCCCCAGCCCCACCTTTCCAGGTACAAAGGAGACTCCCTGTAGAAGCACTTGTTTTCCGTCTCCATGTGCGTGAGGCGCGTGTAGTCATTGGGATAAACGAAGGACAGGTACACCTGAAGGCAGGGTCAGAGGGCTCAGGGCCAGCCTCCCGGGGTCTTGGGAGGGGTCTCCGAAGGGGGCTGGAGGAGGCTCAGGGGGTCTTGCAGAGGGGCACTCACAAACTGCAGCCCCTGGTATCTCGCGATGGGAAAGTCCTTGACAACGTATGTGGGGGCGTAGGCGCAGGGTTCCAATACATCCGCTAGGCTGGAAGGCTCCATGCGAGGAGCTGCAGGACAGGGTGGTCAGTGCAGCACAGGACACTGCACCCACCCCGCCACTCGCTGCCTCTGCTCACTGAGGAAGAATGTGTCTCGGGGGTCCGCCCGTAGCATGTCAGCGCTGGGCTCCTCTCGGGACTGAGGCCCCCCAGTGTGGCTGGCCGGAGACTGGGGTACATGAGCCACATGGTCCATCTTCAGGGCCGACTCATCTGGGGGCAGAGGGATGTGTGGGAGCCCCGGGAGTGCCCACTCACCCCTCACCCAGAGACCATCCCAAAGAGAGCTTCTGCCGAAGCCCCCCCCCGACCATTGCCCCAAAAGGCTCCAGACACGTACCTGTGTAGAGTGAGATGTGAGCCGGACCGATGACGTCGAACTTCTGGCTGGGCAGGAAAGCCCGCCACTGGGGGCAGAGAGGGTGGTCAGGGACAGGAGCCAGGTCCGGGGAGGAGGGGCCCTTCCCTTGGGGGTAGGTGAGCAGGAAACTAGTGGTGCAGGAAGTGCAGCAGATGGATGCAAGAGGGGCCCTGGGGCCTGAGAGGAGGCAGCAGCAAAGCTGGGTAAGGGGCCCAGAAGCCTGGGGGCCTGGCAGGACAGTCGGCGCCCCGTGCCCTTTCCTCGCCTCTGCTCACCTCCCTGTGCCTGGGCGTGGTTTCTGCCCCTAGCCTGGCCTCTCCGGGGCCAACCTCTCCCCTCTGCCCAGCACCCAGGTGTTTGATGGAGATGGACAGAGGGCGCTCTCAGCTGGGAATGCTGGGAAGCCCGGGGAAGCAGTGGGGACCAGAGGGGAGGTGGGGTCCCAGGAAGACCTTCAGGAGGGCAGGGCCACACTCACACCCACTTCCACGTGGTCAGAGCCTCGGTCGTCCTGCTTGTGCAGGAGCTCAAAGTAGTATCTCCGGGAGGCCATGAGCCTGGGGGCACAAGGAGTCAGGGGAGACATGGCCCCCATGACCAGGCACCCCAGCAGATGGAGCCACAGAGAGGGTGGGATGGGAGAGGGTGGGCTCTCGGGGCCGGTGGGTCCCAGAAGTGGAGGACAGATGGTTTGGCCAGGATGGTCCTGGTGCCGTGGCTTCATGCCAGTAGTGTGTGCAGGGTGAGGTGTCGCCAGGCTCTCCTCTCACGTGCGCATGTGCAAATACACAGGTGTGCATGCACATGTGAGAACACACGCACCTGCACAATCACTCACCGCCTGGGCCGGGACACCTGGGAGCTGAACTTGGTGAATTCTCCAGGCGCCGTCCACTCCAAGCCAGTCTGGGGGGTGATATGGAAGGGGACGGTGGGGGTTTACCCTCTCCTGGGGCTATTAGCCCCACTCAGGCCCCATTTCTGAGAAGCTGGAGGGGACAGGGGACCGAGGCCACAGAAGACCCGAAGCAGAAGGGCAGCGCCCAGGGTTAGGGGCACGGGCAGGTACCTTGCCCACAAAGGCCACAAGCTGGGCCCCCGCCGGGCTCTCATCAGGGCTGAGCCAGAACTCAGAGTTGTCGTCTGAAGCCACAGAGAACTGGACGTCTCCTAGGCCACAGGACAGGGGCTCAGGGGGCGTGACGTGGCCTCCAGACCCACCCCCACCCGCACGCCCCACCCCCCGCACCGTCTCTTGCTGGGTGGATGAAGCCGAAAATCCGAAGCCCGTAATTCTTCCACTTAGGGGACACGGCTAACTTCTCCACCGTGGTGCGGATCTGGGGGTCAGAGCTTTTGGCGTCAAAGTCCACTGGAGACCCCTGCCCGCCTGCCCAGGCCCCTACCCCCACTCACTCACGTGGGGGAACAGTGGAAAGTGCAGATTCCTCCGCAGGTGGCCCACGGCCCCGCCACACCAGTCCTCAAACACGTGCAGGTTCACCTGCCCCTTGTACTGGGGGGAGGGCTGGCCTCACCTTCTGCACAAGCCCCCTCCCCTCCCCATCCCAGGCAGAGCAGACCTTACCTCCTCCCGCCAGGGAGGTGTCTGATGGGTGAGGTTCAGGGGGGGTGGCTTCCCAGCACCCCCCGGAAACAGCATGTTTGGGCCCTGACCTTCGGCCTGAAGAAGGAAAATGGTATCGGGGCCAGAGCACCCCTCCCTCCACACACACCCCAGAGCCAGAAGCACCTGCCACACACATCACACACCTGCCTTACACCTGGACACAACCTGTGACACGCCAGACACACAGAAGACCACACACCCAGCCACGTACCCCAGGACACGACTTTGCCACGGCACCATAGACACGTTTGTGCATTCGGCCACGCAGACCTGGGCCTCCACCGCCCCTAGCCGCAGGTGCTTGCGCAGCCTCCAGCAGAGGCCTGGCCACCCCACGCCCAGACGCCAGCCCCCGTGGTGCAGGGCCCCGAGGCTGCGTGCACACGCGCTCCTCCCACAGGCACGCATGCCAGCCCGCTCACCGCCTGCTCCTCCTCGCGGCTTTCGCTGGAGTCCTCGGCCCTGTGTGTGGCCGGCGCAGCCTGGACACCCCTGCCGTCTGTCACGTCCATCAGCTTCTCGCCGTCTGCAGGGTGGAGTGTGGAGCATGACCCTGCTGTGGGTTGGCTGGGGTGGGGGACCAGGGGCCCCTCCCATGTCCAGAGAGGGCAGGAAGGCTGGGGGTGTCTCCTGCGGAAGCCTCTCCTTTCCACATCTGCTCCCATCTGCTCCCGCCATGCCCTGCCCCCACAGCTGGGCAAGTGCTCTTGGCCCCACAATTCCCCTCTGGGTTCACCAGGCTCTTTCCAGCCCTTCTGCTAGTGGGAGAGAAGCTCTGTGCGCACACTAGTGCGGGTGCTAGTGCACCTGCTGTAGTGTGCATGCTACCATGCTGGGGACTGACTCACATCCGCCACAGATGTGACGTTTGGGTCCCAGCCCCTATCTGTGAATAGGATCTTTGAAGATGTTATGCGTTAAGGTGCCCAAACTGAATGAGCATGGGCCTGGCTCTAATACGGCTGAAGTCCTTATACGCTAAGGAGACTGGACACAGGAGGAAGCCACAGGGGCAGCCAGAAGCTGGAAATAACAGAGCCAGAAGGGAAAGGAGACCCACCACGTGCACTGCCGCAGAACCCTGAAGACTACCGGCCCGGGAGGAAGAGTTCCAGACTGACAACATGAGCCGGTGAATTCCAATTGTTAAGCGAACCCATTGAGTGGCATTTGCTTTAGCCCCAGGAAACCAAGACAGTGTACATGCTAGTGTATGCATGCACATGCTAGTGTATATGCTGGTGTACATGCTAGTGTACGTGTTAGCATCTGTGCACACGCTATGTATGTTTTTAAACACTAGTGTATATGCCAGTACATATAAACACACTAGTGTACATGCGAGCATACATGTACGCACACACCAGCACACATGTGTGCACACGTGCAGCCATCTGACCACCCTTCCTCCAGGAAGCCCTCCAGGACTGCTCCAGTGGCCGCTCCTCTCTTCCTTGCTCTCTTGGCACTTTTCTCATGTCTGCCTTACAAGAGCTGAGAGCCATGGGCTAGTGCTGGGACTTATTGTCAGGCAAGCTGGGGGTCCGACCCCGCTTCATCCCTCACTAGCCTCTCTGACATCAACAAAACATGGTGAGCAGCAGCCCCCAGCTGTGCTGCCCTGAAGGTGAGCAAGCCCCTGCCTGGCCGGGGCCACCTGCTGCCCTCAGGCCAGCGCCCAGATAAAGCAGTCCCAGAGGGAAGCCCCACTGGGGGGCACTCCCGCCTGGCCCCCACACCAGTGTCTCCCCTCAGCCTGCGGCAGACCACCTGTGCCCCCAATGCCTCTTCTCTGACCCTCCACTTCCTGGACCTCCTCTGTGGACCTGAACAATCACGCTGTCCCTCAGGATCTGAGCCTCTGAGGGAGGTTTCCCTTACCCCAACTCACTCCAGGGACACCCACCCCAGGGCCAAGCCACCTCCCAGGAAGCCCAGCTCAGACCTCGGGGGCCAGAGTCCCGTACAGCGAGGGACCGAGCACAACTGGCTAGAGGAGGGGAGGGCTGACCAAGGTCTCTGCCTGAAGAGGCCCCTGCAGTTCCTCATCACAGGCTGTGTTTCCCGTCAGACCCAGCTGTCCAGCTGGGAGGCGAGCCCACCCAGCAAGGCCCAGGGCGTCCCCAGCACAACCTCCAGGCTCCGGGCTCCCACCCTCCCTCAGGGACCTCTGCCAGCAAGCCTGGCTGGCAGAACACCTGGGAAGGAAATCTTCCCACCCGGCAGCGCCCCCTTCCAATGCTGCTTCCTCAGGCAGAAGTGAGGGCCGTGGGAAAGCCTCAGGTGTGTCCCGGCTGCCAGGCTTCTCACAGCCCTGCCCCAGGGGAGTTAGGTGGCTGGGCAGGGGGAGGGCATCAGCCCAGAGTCCAGGCCCCCCACAGGCACACACGCCACCCCCAGAAGCTGCCACACTGAGCTTTTGATCTTCCAGGACTGAGCACCTCCCCCCAACTAGGAAGAGTGAGGGCCACTGACCAGGCGTCCCAGCTGGGTGGGAGCGGGGTGCTGAGAAGTGGGGTTCCCTGCATCTCCACCCCTCCTGGGGGCCCAGACTCTTCAGCTGCTCAGGAAATCAGGTTGGGGGAGGACAACGGCTGCTCGGGAAACCGCAGAAGTGGCTGAGGGAGCCGGTTTTGTTCTGTGTCACTGGGTCACGGTCTGAGCTGGGGTGGGGGCGGGGGTGCTCCTTTCCTGTAAAGAGCAGGGCTGAGGGTCTCGACCGTGTGGGGCTGGGTGGTGCACGGACTCTGTGGTGGTTGGGACAGGCCCCCTGCCTTGGGGTCTGGTTAAGGTACATGAGGAGGAGACGGAGGGGCTTCGGGCAGGGGTGGGGCTGAGCTGGGAGCTTTGGACCCCCCAGGGGCCCAAGAGGTCACAGTCAACTTTAATGTCTGGGTCTGTGGAGGTGGGACACAAAGCCTAGGCTCTGCCTCGGGCCCCTTCCCACCAGGGCTCTCACCTATGGCGTCCTCACTAGGTCTGGGGTGTTCTCCCCCAAGCCATGGTGTCAAAGGTCCCTGTCCTGAGAGGCCTGCTCCTCCTACCCCCGCAGCTATGCTCCAGGAGCCTCCCCTGGCTCTGCCCACAGAAGCCAGGTGGCCTGGTCGCTGCTCATCGTCTGAGCCCCACTACACAGGCGGAGTTTGCTCGGGGGCTCAGGGCAGCCCAGGTTGCACCCCATCACTACCCTGCCCCCCCAGCACACATCCGTGTCCCTGACCACAGGTTTCCCGAGACCTCCTCCTGCAAGAAGCCTTCCAACCGTACCCGTCAGGGTCCCCAACTCCGCCCCAGGGTCTGGAGGCTGGATTCCTGGGCCGGAGAGCAGATAGGGAAACTGAGGCCCTGCTAAGAAGGCAAGTGGTGGAGGCACCAGACCTGGCGTCTTGGGAACGGACCGATGCCTGGGGCTGAGGGGCCCGCGGTTAACCCGGTCACTACTAGCTCCAGGTCAGACTCCGGAGCCCGCCCAGGTTCAGGGACGCTCCTCAGGAGGGTCGCGCACGTCACGACTGACGTCATCGGGCGTCCAGGCCAGACCGAACTGCGCCCCCTGCCCCAATATCTGCCAGCTGGGAAGGACCCACGCCGAGGCCCGGCGCTGCTCAGGGCCTTCGCCGCCCTGCCCCCGCCCCAGGCGCGCGCCGCCGCCCCGTACCTCGCCCGTAGCCCAGGCGCTGGCGCAGCGCGCGGCCCTGGCGCACCAGGCTCAGGTGCACGTAGGTGAGCCACGCGGCGCAGGTGAGCAGCAGCAGCAGCAGCAGCAGCTTGATCTGTTTGCGGATCTTCTTCACCGGGCACCACGGCATCTCGGCCGGCCCGCCCCGCCCCGGGCTGCGCTCAGCGGCGCCGCTGCGGCCCCCGACTCCCGCCCTCGCCCGCCCAGCGCCGCATCCCCCCGCCCGCCCGGCCGCGCTCAGCGCCGGCGGCCCCGCATGGTCCTTTGTCCACCGCCCGCGGCCAGGGTCCGCGGCCGCGACCCCCAGGCTGCCCTTGGCTGCGGGCCCTGGGTGGGCGGCGGGCGCAGGCTCTTCGTGGCGCTCCCGCCCGGCGCCCGCGCCCCGCGCGGCCGCTGCCGCTCCACGTTCCTCGGGGGCCGCGCGGGACCAGGCAGCATCCACGCTGCGGTGCTACCCACCGTGAATCGGGCCCGGCCGGCGCCGAGGGCCAATCGGGCCGGGCCTGCCCGCGGAGAGCCAATCCGCGGCGGCGGGCGGGGCGGCGGGCTAGGCTGTGCTCGCCGCGGTCTCCACGCTACGCGCGCGCTTCCACCTGGGCGTGCGGGGGCCGCTGCGCGGGGCCGTGGGGCCGCCGGGGAGCGCGGGGCGGCCGAGTGCGGGGTCTCCTCCCCCGGCCGCCCCAGAGGGGGAGGCGCGCCGCAGGCTGTCCCGGGTGGACCCGGAGGAGGAGGTGCGTCCCGGGCGTGTGGCCGGCTCCCGGCGGCGGAGGCCGAGTCCTGGCTGGCCCAGAACCATCGCCGCCCCCCGCGCGGCGGGGCCCATCCACTCCAGGGCTCCTCTCGGGCCCCTCCGCGGCGCGCCTGGACCTTGATTTCTCACCTGAGAGCGTGCGCCCTGGGAGGATTTCGCAGGGAGCTGCGCCGCGCCAGCCTGCGGTGCGCCCTATCCGGAGCACCGGCCCGAACGGACCTCCGTGGGAAGGTCACCTCGCTCCCACAACAGCTCCCCTGTCCTTCATTTGCCGAGGCTGGGGTGCACCGGCGGCTGTGGGGGAGGCCGGAGCCAGATGTGGCGTCCACGCTGACGTCTTCTCACCATTCCCACGGCCTGCACCGAGGTGGGGCAGAGCAGTGGAGGGGGGAACACGCCTTGCGTTTTGGGTAGGGTTGGGGTCTCCCTCTCCCCAGGGCCGTCTGTGTGCTGGGTCTATGTGTTGGGGGTGGGGTGGGGGGAGGCGGTGGGCAAAGGCGGGACTTACCTGCGTCTATTTCTGTGTTTCAGAAGCATGAGAGGGAAACGGAGTGGCTCTAAACCATTGAGCTTCCGTCTACCATACAGGAGGTCCAGGGTTCTGTTCCCTGGGCCTCCTGGTGAAAGGCGAGCTGGACTGTGCAGGAGTGCCTGGCGCAGCAAGATGATGCAATAACAACAAAAAAAGAGAGAATAAGAGATGCAGCAGACCAGGGAGCTGAGGTGGCGCAAGAGATTGAGTGCTTCTCTCCACTCTGGAAGGTCCCAGGATCGGTTCCCGGTGCCACCTAAAGAGAAGACAAGCAGACACAGAAGAACACACAGAGAACAGACAGGGAGCGCAAAACAAAGGGGGGGGGGTAAATAAATAATTAAAAAATAATAATAATAAAAAGAGAAGTATGAGGTTCTAAGAACCAGAGCAGGTGCCCTCCCAACTCGGGGAGGGGGGCATAGTGCCTGTGTGCTCACAGGAGGGGAAAGGCACAGCTCCAGGGTCCTGCGGCACCCACGGCCAGTGGGTGTCCAAGGTCAACATTCTGGTGCCCTGCCCTCCATCTTCTGACCTGGGTGGAGAGACAAGGTGAGGCTTCACCTTCCTCTCCTTGACTTGCTCATGGGAGTGTCATCTCCTATCTCTGCATTCAGGCTAAAAGCCTCCTCTGCCTGCCACTGGCCAGGCCCCCAGTGGACTGGACAGCCACTCATTCCCTGGTCATCAGAGAACACTTCCTGGGATTCTGCCGGGGGTGGAGGAGGACCCACTGCCAAGGACGAGGGCACCGTGGGGCACACAGAGTGCCCTGGGAGCCAGCATGATCTTGGAGTCCAGGCGAGGCTGCAAATAATGAGACCTCAAGAAATGGGGCTCGGACTAAGTGGAGGAGGGAGAATGGGAAGGACAGGACAGGGGTGGTGAGGGGTAGGCAATGAGGAAGAACAGGTGGGGGATGGGGTGCTGGGGGTCAAGTCTGGAGAGGCCGAGCAGTGTCTCAAAAGCATTTGGCTTCCCCCTGAGGGTGATGGGGGACCTCAAAGGACCTTAGCTGGGAGGGCAGGGATGTACCTGGTTGCCACGTGGACAGTGCCCACAGAGGGTGTGCGGGGAGAGGTTGGGGGCCTGCATGGAGGCAGACGGGGAGTGCAAGGCGCAATGGGCCTGTGCCGGAGCGGGAGTGTGTGCAGATGGTGGGCTCTGTCACAGCCAGCCACAGAACCTCAGACCCCAGCTCGCTTCCAAAGGGAAGCCACTCTGTCTCAGGCATCAGAACCAGGTCACGGTCAGTGGGACACCCCAGGAGCCGGTGCCCTGGCGCAAGGCAGTGACGTGACGGTGCCGGCCAGCGGCCCTGGGTGTGATGGACTCCATCACCTCCGCTGGGATGGATGCTCGGAGTCAGGTGAGCTGTCGCTTGAAGGACATGAGAAGGCGAGGGGCTGTCTGCGCCTGCGTTGGTGGCGTGAGGTCCTCATGGCCACTCGCTGGCCCACTCTGTCTCAGGTCTTGCCTGGTCCACTCCAGGCCTTCCCTGCCCGTCCTCCTCCTCCAGTCCCTCCCCTGCCCAGCGGGATCTTCCTGACTTTTTACTAATCTCTCCCCCACCATTACTTCTGTCTGTAATTGATTACCAGGTAACAAACACCCCCCAAATCTGCAGTGTACAACCACCACCGTCTACCACGCTTGGGATTTGGGGCACAGCAGGGTTGGCTCCGCTCTGTGATGTCCGGGGAGGGGCTGGAATCCCCTGGCAACGCCTGCACCTCCAGGTCGTGCCTCGGTGGGGCTGGCTGGACAGCTTGGCCGGGATGGTGCCGAGCCTAACCTGGCCCTGCAGGGGGCGACCTCTGACCCCAGCAAACGGGGGAGCCTGTGTCTCAGGTGTCACCTCACCCCACTTCTGCCCTCTCCACTGGCTGAACTCATCACAGGCCACCCGGTTCCAGGGGAGGGGGCACAGACTCCACCACTTGACGGGAAGACTGTCAAGGAAGTTCATGTTTAAAAACTGCTGTGCTACCTTCCCTCCACTTCCTTTTATTTTAACCTCAGAGCACATATGAAGCCACACTCTCCGCCGTGTGCGCCCTATGGTGTGTCCTGCAAGCAGCGCCCTGCATCTTCTGCAGCCCGCCCCACTGCGTCGTCTCCCATTCCCGTTCCCCTCCCTCCTTCCAGTCCACTTTCCACATTTACGGAAAATATATTTGTATTTTCTATAAAGTACATATCATCATGTTCTGTGTGTCCTTTAAACATTTCATTAACAATGTTCTATAAATCTCATTATCTCTCATATTTCTGCCCTGCCCTATATATTTTTCACGTCCAGCCATTTGCTGTGTGTGCCTCTGATGCTTCCCCTTGTGTCACTGCCTGATACTCCACCATACATGCATTCATTCGGCTAATAAATATTTAGCAACCTTATGAGTCAGAGCCTGAGGAACGTGGCAATGGACAGAAACATAAGCTCCCTTCTCTCACAGAGTTTATATTTTACTGGGAAGACACAATAAGTGAACAAATAACAATTGTGGATGGTGGTAAGTGCTGTGAAGAAAACCCCGTGGGGCAGGTGGGAGGCGGGGGTCCGGCCAGAGGGGCCACTGTGGGCTGGGGAGGTGCCAGCAGAGCACCGGATGCTGTCCTGCACAGCTTCACAGTGGACAGCTGCGGCTGTGGTCCAGCAGGTGGGAAGACGGCAGGACGCAGAGAGAGCTGGAAATGGCCACCACATCTGGCCGTGACAACGCTCAGAGTAGCCACCCAGGGGCTGCACAAGTCCTCTTCTGGCCAGTTCTGCCTCGGTGCCTTACAGGGGGTTCTGGGAAACCTCCTGCAATTCTTTTGGTGTCTGTGGCATCTCCCAGTGGGTCACCCCCTGTGCCTGACACCTTGGGGCTTGCCGGGACTTGAGCCTGGTGATGAGTGGAGAAGCAAGGAGGGGTGGGGTAGGTCCTGGGAAGGCTCACGAGTGCCTTGCAGGACAGCAGATCAGGTTCTTCCGGCAGAGAGACTGCTCCCATCACACAGGTCGAAGGGCAGTTTTCCTGGCAACAAAGGTTTTGCACAATTCAAATTCAAAGTCCAACTTCATTGGATTCTGCCTATATGTCGACGCGCCAATTTTCAGGATCCCATTTCTTTCCAATAAACAGCACAACTTTATCATAAGAGACTCTGAGGGTGGAAATTCGGTTTGCCTTGCAATCCAGCCACCTGCAGGATTGGATGTCAGCGCTGATTTTGAGAAATGTTGACTCTGTGGCTTCAGGAGATAAGGGCTTCTTTTAGGATAGTCACGAAAGCTTTCTGGTTCTAAGGAAGTGGGGACCTCAAACCTCTAGCCACAAAGAACTGGATTCTGTCAACAAGCAGAATGACCTCGAAAGGGTCTCCCTCCCCAGCCTCCAGGTAAGAGCCCAGCCCAGCCAACACCTTGGTCTGGTCTTGTGAGACCCCGAGAAGAGGACCCATCTGAACTTACCCAGACTTCTGAATTACAGAAATAGTAGACGGATGTGTCGAGCTGCTAAATTTGTGGTGATGTTATACATCCATAGAAAACAAATACAAATGTCAACACAAGTAGACTATGCTATGTCATGTATGTGGATGTAACCCTATAACAGCTACTAGAAAAAATCTGTGCAGAGAGATACACACAATAACACTGTAGAGCAAAGTGGAGTCGTAAGTAAATTCAGACAACCCACCAGAAGGCAGGAAAAGGGAAACAAGTAAAAAAGGAGCAAACAGAAAACACATAATAAAACAGCAGACTTACATTAAATAGAAATGATTTTAAAACATCAACTAGAGACTTCCGGGAAGATGGCTGACTAGTAAGACACGGGAAACTCTTCTCCAGAAAAACAGCTAGAGGACAGGCTGAAACAGCCCCAAAATAGATCTTCTAGGGTTTAGGACAGCAG
>JAQZBX010031883.1:0-26149 GCA_029593785.1 Cabassous unicinctus
TACCCTCCTTCCGTGCCACCCCTTCTGCCTTCCCCCTCCGTGACAATCACCCCCTCGGTGCCCCCTTCCTGCCCTTCGCAGCCTCTCGAGCTCAGCCCCTCCGATAGCGCTGCGGGAGACCCCCCAACGCTTCTTCAGCTCGCGGAAGACTGACTCAGACAATAGCCTTGCAGAGGGTCCTTCCGCAGAGTTTGTCATCTGGGCCCACGCACCCCTCCCTCAGCTCAACAGCCCACGTTTAGGGGTCCAGGGAAGACCCGTCAGTCTACGCGCTTGTGCGCTCAACCTTTGCCACTGCTGTGGGTTACAGAAGGAATGGCAAAGATGGGGTTCAGGGCCAACGCCTCCGGGGCGTCCCCAGCGAGTGCCTCTGACAACCCACGGAAGATGGCTTACACCCCGCGTGCATCCTTGTTACTTCCTCAGCGTGAGGAGTCTACAAAAAATGTGCTTTATGCTGAGGAAAACCTGGAAGGCGAGGAAATTGTATCAACTCTATGAATCAAGAAATACAACCTCATGAACGAGATTAGGAGGGAAAAAAAACAACCTAAATTTCAAAGGCTGACACACTGGAAAACCGTTATTTTGTAATCCTACAATAATAGGGAATTGGAATCGGGGTTGGGGAGGGTTCATATCTGAGAAGTTTGAGAAGATTGTTTTAGAGAGCTTTTCCTTTTTTTCCTTTTGAAACTATTGGTCAAAATTATGACTATAATATTTTATGATAAACAAAATAAAGAAAAATAAAGAAAAAAAAGTTTCTGGTTATTAATTTGTAAAGGATAGGCCTAATTAGGAAAACTGTGAAGAAAAATAAGGAATGATAAAAAAGGCTGGGAAGGACTGTGGTTAACAGCAATACTAAAATATTCTTGCATCAATGACAAAGATGTACTGTGTTGATAATGGAGATGTATGGAAAAAGTGTGCCAGATGTATGCTATGGACCATGGTTGGTGGTAATAGTCTGATGATATTATAATCTGTGACAAATGTTCCAGCACGGTGTGGTGCGTTGGTGAAGGGGAATTGTGTGGGAATTCTACACATGTGTGTGATTGTTTTGCAAGTTCACAACTTCTGTAATAAAATATATTTTTTTAAAATAGGGTGGGTTGGGGAAAAAAAAAAAGACTCGTAAAGTTGGGCTTGGTTAAATGCTGGATTTAACTTTTGGTTTAAGGCTTAATTTAGGTCTAGGAGTTTGAAAGACGTTTGGTCCTGATGGCAGCTGGCTGGAGGCTGGGGAGGCAGGAAAGAGTTTAATTTTATTCAGGTTGCCATCTCCTTAGAGAAGAGATAGCTCCAGGTTGGATATCCGCATGCTAGGAACCAACCTCGAGATGCTACTATGGGATCTCCTCAGAGGCAGACCTAGCAGAGAGCGCAGCAGGAGAACGGACCTAGAGGCTTAGCTGTGGTAATGCTATTTTCATAGTGGGCTTCAGGCCAACGTTTTGGGCAGTGTGTTTTTTTTGCTGCTCTTGACACTGCGGCTGCAGAGATGGCTAGAGGAAGCCAGCTGGAAACTTCTATAGACCAGATTCCAGGGATGGGACTCTGAAAGCACCCAGCATCATGTTTTCTTTCCTCAAAGCATGAGAAACCGCATTGTGGCTGACTGGTTTTCAGTTGATCTAAAGTGGGGTCTGGGGGCCACACAGCTTGGGGCCCGCTTGCGTTGTAACTGCTTCAAATCACTTTATCCTTTTTTTGTACCGTTAAAAAAATCACTTTATCATGCAAAATGAAAAAGAGCCACTGGGCCGCTATGGGTTTCGGTTTCCTTTTCAGGCTATTTCACTGTGCTTGTCAGGGCCTTTGGTGGCTTGAAGCTGTATGTACCCCAGAAGAAACATGTTCTTAAATTTAATCCATTGCTGTGGTGTGAACCCATTGTGAGTGGGTTGACAATGAGGCTACTTCAGTTGAGTTGTGACCCCCCTCAATCAGGATGGGACTTAATCTTATTACTGGAGTCCTTTATAAATGGAACAAATTCAGACATGAGAGAGAGAAAGCCAAGGAAGCATACAGCTTCCCGGAAGAGAAGGGAGAGACCAGCAGATGTTGCCATGTACCTTGCATGTGATAAGCTAAGGACCAAGGCTCACCAACATCCAGCCTTCAAATGCCACTTGGGGAGAAAGCATTGCCCTGATGATGCCTTAATTTGGACCTTTTCCTAGCCCCAAAACTGTGAGCTAATAAATTCCCATTGTTTAACCTGATCCGCCTCATGGTATTTGCTTTCAGCAACTTAAGAAACTAAAACAGGGCCCTTTTGAATTTGGGCAAAGCAGATCTCATGGCAGAGAGGACCTTGGCTCAAACAATCTTGGGTTTGGATGACTGGCTTTGCATTAGAAACTTACGGCTGCCTGGCTGAGTGAACGTGAGCTGGTGACTTTGACTTTCTGAAGCCCCGTTTTCTCCTCTTTAACGAGGAGGTGATAGTGCCTACCTCAGGAATGAGACAAAAATTAAATAAGGGGGAGCGAGTATAGCTCAGTGGTTGAGCACCTGCTTCCCATGTACGAGGCCCTGGGATCAATCCCGGGAAACCTGAAAAAAAAAAATTAAATAAGGTGGAACAAGGAAGTGTTTGACACTTGCTTGACACATATGTATGTGCAATGAATGTGAGTTCCCTCTCTTTCCTCTGCTGGGGACCATGCCAAGGAAGCACGAGCCTGACCCCATGAGCTGATAACAGGCAACCAGCGCTGCCCTAAGAAACAGCAGACTGACTTGTCCTCATGGTTGGCAGGAACCTGAAAGGACCCAAGCTTAGGGCCCCCTTAGAACTGAAGCAATATTAGCTGCTCGTGGCTATTATTTCATTCAATCTTCCCTACAGCTCTCCAGCCGAGTCATTTTTTTTCTCCATCTGAACTCCCATAGCAACTCCACCTCCTTGCTGGCGACCCACCTAGCTTCTTCAACGCTAAGCCACTTGAGGACGAGTTCTGCTTCCACTTCATTCACTCATTCATTCAAGAATCCTGTACTGAGCCCTGCTTGATAAAAATGTTTATTTCAGGCTCTGGGAATGCAGTCATAAACAAATCTGCCAAAGCCTCTGCTCCCATAGAGCTCTCACAGTCCAGCATGGATGACAAGCAGCAAAGAAAAAGAACAAACAACTTACAAGGTCAAAGCTAATAAGTGTATCATGGGAAAAAAAATAAGAGCTGGGGGGCTAGTGAGTGATGGGGTGGGGGGTATGTGTGCGTCGGGGAGGTTTGTGTTTTGTGTAACATTTGAACAAAGATTTTAATGAGGTGTCTGAACAAATCATGTGACCTCCGAAGGACAAGTATTCCAAAGCAGAAGGAAGAGCAAATGCAGATTGTCTGAGCAGAGAGCACGGGCACAAGGAGGCTGCTGTGGCAGGAGCCCAGTGAACACGAGGGTGGCGGTGGGAAATGACAGGAGGTGGGAAACGACCTCTCTGGCTGCTGTGTGTGAAGGAACTGTAGGGCTGAGGCACTGTAGGGGGTGCCTGGGGCAGTTTGTGCCAAAGGTAATGGTGCCTGGGCTAGGCTGGAAGGACCTGATGAGATCTGGTCAGAGTTGAGCCATATCTCAAAAGCCGTTTTAGTGTCTTACCGAAATTTGCAGGTAGACAAACAGCACAGCACGTATCTGCTGGCAGTTACATGCGTGGCAGAGTGGCACAGTATTATTTTCTCTTCGTAACATGTGAAGACGTTGAAACGTAAAAACGTTATTTCCCCAGTCTCCACGGACTGGTTGCAGTGATTTCATGGCCCAATTAACATGTAGACATCTGCTTTCCTCACTCACCTCTTTCTCACTTCCATCAGACTGACAGACAAGCCCACATATTTCATTATTCTGAGAGCATCCAAATAGAGGTAATAAAAAGAAATGTCTAAATAATGCAGTAAGCAACTGTGTGATTGAATAGATTTAAGATAAGTGCTTTAAAATGATTAAACAACTTTTGACAAGAATGCACGTGTTTAAAAATTCATTGGGTAAGAAGAAAATTAAAAATTTTTTTTTTCCCACAAGTACTAAAAGACAGTAGGCTGTCCTGAAAAATTCAAGATATGAAGCTACCAAAAAAAAAAAAAAAATGCCTTCCAAGAAAAACCAAGATGGCACCCAACTACCTGAGTGATATTAACATGTTATTAATTGTATCTGGGCCAGTTTGTTATCTGCAAATAAAAACAATTGTCCATTCTTTGCTTTGAGAGGAAGGTAAATTGCAATGAAATAACATGTGCCATGTTAGGATCATAAGTGTTTGAAAAATAAGATGAATAAGCCCTTTGAAGATGTGGACAAAGAAGATTATAATTATATGTCAACATAGGCTACGTGGAAAATGAATTTTTAAAGTTTGCACACATGAATTATATAACAGCTATATATTTTTTGCCAAAAGTAAAAGCTTCTCGAGTCCATATTACTCCAATCAAAAAATTATTTAAGGGGAACGGATGTGGCTTAAGCAGTTGAGTGCCCACCTCCCACATGGGAGGTCCTGGATTCGATTCCCAGTGCCTCCTAAAGAAGACAAACAACAAGCAAAAACAATGAGCAAGACAATGAACAAAAACAATGAGCAAGACAACGAGCAGACAACAAACAGATAACAAGCAAAAACAAACGAGCAGGGAATGGATGTGGCTCAAGCAGTTGTGCACCCACCTCCCACATGGGAGGTCCTGGGTTCAGTTCCTGGTGCCTCCTAAAGAAAAAACAAACAGACAATGAGCAAAAACAACAAGCAAACATATGAGGGAGCCATCTCGGGGTGGGGGGGAGAATAAAGATTATTTAAAATTTGATCATGATATCTGCTATTTTGAGATTGAACTTTTTTGTTGTAAGAGATTGTTTTGATTTCATCTTTGTCAAATTTGAGTTTGTGATTCTCTGTGGAAAGACTCAGACTTTTTGAAAATTGAATGACTTAAAAATTAAGTTTTAATGAAAATAATTATGAGGACAATTACCATCTATTGAACACCTCTATGTGTCAGATGCTCTCTATATTTGCTCATTGCTGCCTCGCTGTTTTTTCTTTAGGACGCATCGGGAACCAAACTTGGGACCTCCCATGTGGGAAGTGGGCACTCAACTGCTTGAGCCACATCTGCTGCCCATGGGACTCTTAAACTAGATAAGCCACTAAAGAGCTTTCATGCCAAAGTTAAAAGGTCACCATCTGTGAATCAGGACAGAGTGCAATGCCTGCATACCTTTTTTTTTCAGGAGGTACCGGGGATTGGACCCGGGACCTGGTACATGGGAAATAGGCGCTCAACCACTGAGCTACATCAGCTTGCCCTGCATATCTTTTAAAACATAGATATTTAAGTTTCAAGGTGAATGATTGGCAGGAAAAGTGTTTGCCAAGTTCAGAAGCTTCAAACTGAAAGCATTGTCAGGTTAGCTCAGGCTGCAAGTTGACCTCGCTGAGGTTATATTTTATATCTTGGCCAGGATTTACATGGTTCTGCTTCCTGTTCTTCAGCACAAGAATGCAATCATTTCTAATTACAAGGCAAAGAAAAAAACTCCAGCAGCTCACTTAGTTAACTGACTCTGTATCTTCATACTCTGTCAAAAAATAACATTTATAGACAAATTAAAACGCATTAGCATAGTTTAAACTTGTCTCCTACCTTTAAATAATGCCATCTCCTATGTTCTTCTCTAGTATAATAATTATCAGTAATTAAAATATTAAATGCTTCATCCTGGAGGTGATTTCTTTCTTTTTTTTTTTTTTTAGATTTCGTTCTGAAGGTGAAGAGGGAAAGGAAGGTGGCAGTGGCAAGAAGCATGCAGGGCACTTGAACATAAAGGCATGACAGAGAGGGGCTAATTCAACTTTATTTAAGAACTGCTAGCCTGGATCATAAATCCAGGTCAGGGTCTACTTTTAGAATCTGGGATCCATTAGCATAATTAAATGCTGTCATTCTGAGGCCTTTCTTTCAAGTCCCCTATCTAACTGAGCAGGTAGCAGCCATTCAACTTTTATTTGCTGAATAACTTTAACTGTCAGCAACCACCACCCTCTACCTAGACCCAGTAATGGGTATTTCCCTACTACTTCATCCCTTCTATGACCAAGTGATTCAGATTTTTGAGGAAGAGAGAGAAGGATGGGGAACTTATGAGTTGTAAGGCAAATCAAGTTGCCTAATGCCATAGCATCCATTTCACTCCTTCAACCAGTGTTTCTTGAGCGTTATCTGTGAGATTCTCTTCTATGTGAGCTCACTGAGCATATAAGAGTTTGTACCTTCTGAAATACTCAGAATGCATAAAACTCAACTCCCGTTTCATTTTTATTCTTTAAATTAAATTTACAAATGTAAATGAAGAAATAACGTCAATCCTAGAAGCAAAGTAAAAACCATCAGTAAAGAAGCCACATATTTTTATTCACATTGGTACTTTAATAAATCAAACCACTCTTAATATTCCTTTTAGTATTATGCAGTTTCCAATGCCTTAATTTTAATTTCAAGCATTTACATTAAACAAATTACACATCGTTATACTGCATTCGGGAAAACAAAACAAAACAAAACAAACCTTAGGGCTCTAACAACATATTTTACTCTTAATTGCTTTGTTTACGTATATTAAATGATCAAAATAATTTATTTTCAAGAGAGGAGGCCCTCCACAGCTCCTGGGCTCAAAAGATACTAGCTGCTTCTGTTTTTCAGGGATGCTGGGTTCAGCTTCAAAGGGTCTGGAACTTCTCAGTGAGGCATTGCATGGCCACAAGTTGATCTTTCAGGTTGTCTGTTTCTGTAGCATAAGACACCCAGGACGTACCTGTGCTCCTTGTGGTTGCAGATGCCCTTCCTTTCTTATGGGATGGACAAATGACCTCTGGACTTGACACCCTGGCTCAGGGCAAGGGTTGTGAGCTTCCTGGAACTTGGGAAGCCTTGGTCTAAGGGTCTCCACTGCTGTATCCTCCATAAGGCATAGACAGGCCATTTGGCTTTGGCCTGTTGGTTGGAAGCTGACCTTTTGGACCTCGATCTCCATTTGGGTTGCTTTCTCCCCTGGCCACTGCTCCGACTTCCTTGTCCTACTCACAACAGATTTCTTCCCAGTGTTGTTGTGTTTGGGCAGTTTAAGTTCCAAAGGGACCAAAGAACCTCTCTTGGCTTTCCCTAGGAGTAGAACACCAGACCTTGGGGAGAAGGTGGCTGGTTCCAGGGGACTTCAAAAGACTCCCTGCCCCCATGAAGGAAAGGCCTGAGATTTTTCTCCCCAGGAGAAACCACCTAAGAATTTATTCTTCTGAGAATGGTCCAGGGCAGGATGGCTGCAGCAGGAGCTCCTGAGTTGCTGGCCCTGCTCCTTCTGTCCCTTGACCTCAGACTTGGGTGTTTTCTTGGATGAAGAGATGTTGAGCTCTCCAATAGGCTGCCTTTCAACAGCTGAGGTGACGGGAGTGGATGTAGCTCAGTGGTTGAGTGCCTGCTTCCTGTGTACACGGTCCCGGGTTCAATCCGCGGTACCCCTTAAAAGGTGAATCTACCTAGTGGAAGCCAGAAAAGAGCCTGGCACGAAGGACGTTCTCCCTGACTCGAGGATTTGAGTGTCTGGGTGTGTCTCTAGGACCGCTGAGGCTGTTTCCATTTTTTTTTTTTTTTTTTTTGAGACCATAATAGGAAGCATAACAAGTGCATTCTCCAGTTTATTATCTGTTTTGTCTTGTTTTCACGGTTTCTGCAGTGAAAATGGAAGTGTTTATCTTCATCCCAGGTATCACACAAACTTGCCTTTTGTTCAAAATGACTGCAAACTCAAGACCTGCCTTGCAGTAGAATGAAAGGACAGCTGGCAAATGGTAGTATACGGGTTATAACGTCAGTAGAATAATGAAAATGCCACCTAATCATGGGAGATTTCCACGCTAGAAAAAAGAAGAAAAAAAATCGGATCACATATGGACAGTTCGCATATGCAGCAGTTCCCTGAAACCTTAATGAAACATCCGATTCTTTTTAAAAATAATTTCCAGTGCTGCCGTTTATTCATTCAGTAATTTATTGAGCATAATCTCTGTGCACTGTGCAAGGTGCTGATGATTCAATTTGCCAAGTAGGACACAGATCCCCCCACCCCCGAGGGGGCTTAATGTTTGGTAGAAGGACGGACTGTTAAAACAGAAACACTTAGCAAACGTAAGGCTGGCTGTCTGATTACTAAGTAAAGTTCAATAACATCAGTGGAACACAAAAGCCCCTTTGCAAAGGATCTCCTGGCAGTTTTGCTCTATGTGGTTGTACACTCAGGTTTCACATGAGTATGTTTATAGTCATTTGAGGGCGGCTGGCTTTACTGTAGAAATTAGTAAATCAAGAAACCTCCTGGAAACCAGGGGAAAGTTTTAGGAATTAAAGCAGATTTGTTTCCTGGGGTGATGACTTCTATTGAGCACAGTTACAAATTATGTTGCCTCCAAAACTAAAGCAAATTTTCCCTTTTTAAGAAGGTGGTTTTAAGATTCTACAAAAGCCATGCATTAAAATTTTCTTAGGGCACTGCATCATAGCCATCATAACTCCTAACTGTAGTTCTGAAGTCTCAGCTACTCTCCACTTGTCAAAAGCATGAAGAGATTTACAATATCATAGGTGATCAATATTTTATTTTAATCTGGTTGAGGTGGTTAGCTTTTCATAAATAGCATTTAGCCACCTTTGAGCAGTCTCTGAGGTTAAATAAAATATTGACAGCATAACTAACTTGAGTTGAGTCTAATGGAAAAATCTTGTAATGCGTATTGATTACAAATTATGATGGCTCGTCTTAAATTGACTTCCCCATTCCCTAGGTCTTAATACTTACGCAAATTTTAAGACTATTAAATGCTACTGCAATAGATGGGAATATTATGACCACTAAAGGGATTGCTTTGTACAAGGTAGCATGTTTATGGGAGAATGTTTGTTTAAAAATGTGAGCTGATTAATTAGTGAAAAATTGAGAGTCATGAGTTTACGTTAAATCGTAATGTATTGCTGTTTTTATTTCTTGCTTTTACTAAAGTGATTTCTTGTGCAAATGAAGCATTCAGTGAAGTTCAGCTTGCAAAGGAGCAAGAGTCTTGGGTTTTCTATAATTGTCACCACGTTGGACAGTTTCTCTCCATGATGCTTGTAGACCACAGCAATTATTTTCCCATGCTCTCATACTCAAATGGAAATAAACCAGAAAGGTTCAGAGTTCAAATTATAATTACAGAGCTGATAAAACTCATTTGTCAGCAGCATGAAGAAAAATATAGAAATAGGTATCACAAAAGAAATTATTACTTAAGATGAACTTTTGAATATGATCGGATGACTATGTGACAGAAACTAAACAAAAAAATTCCCATTGTTCATTTTCTTGAAAATTAACACATGTTCACTGTAGACATTTTTCTGTAATGTAAATAAACCAAAATGAAAATAAAAACCATCTTTAATTCTCCCATCAGTGATAATAATCTTGTTAGAACTTTTGCTACAGATCTTTGTGGCTCATTCATACCGGTGTTTTTCAAACAAAAGTGAATTCAGATAATATATATTCTTATAACCCAATTTTCACTTGCTGTATCAGAAACATTTTTCTAAGTCATTATTTTTGGTGGTTGCATTTTTATAGTAACAGACACACATGTTTGCCAAGCATAATTTGTAGTATTCAACAGATATTTCATTTCTAAAAATCCCTCCCAAATTTTATATCACTAACCTGTGTTTTGGGAATTAAACAATTTTTTTTTTTTAAAAAAAGAATGCTTCCCTAAGTGCTACAGCATGCAGTGTTAACCACAGATGGGTCGATATAAATAGACCTGATGACCTTATACAACCTAGTAAACATCTTGACTATTATTTGTGCAACCTCCCATTGATCTGTTTATTCATTTTAAGAAATATTTCTCAAAACCTGCTGTGTGGCAGCATTGTTGTGGAGAGGGGCAAGTTTTAGATCCTAACCTGAATGAGCTAATAGCCCGGGGCCAGAGAAGCAGATAATGCCAACAGGTCCCGGAAATGCAATTCACAAGAGCTTTAGCAAAGGTTTGGGCCAAATGGTGTGGGAGCAACCAGCTGATTAGCCTTACATGACAAGAGGATGACTGCTCTTGGAATATCTAAGAAGACTGCGTGTCCTGCAGTCAGATGCGAGCCTGTACCGGACTTAGGTTTGTCTCTAAGAGAAATCGTGCTGGTGGCAATGTGGAAGATGGATGGATGTGATGGAAACTAGACAGAGGAGAAAGATTTGGGGTGGGGAGAAGCAGGCAAGTGCACAGGGCCCACGAGAACCGATAATGAGGATCTGAATTTAGTTGCAGAAGTGACATTCTTAAAGAAGCATACTAGTCAAGAAATACTTAGGAGGTAGAAGTAATGAGACTCTGCGACTGATTAAATATGGAAGGCAAGAGAGGGGGGAATAAAACTTACACAGAGATTTCTAACTGTGTTGATTAGACCTAAGATTCCAAGGAGAAGATGAAGTTGATTTTTGAAAGGTTGAATTCGAGATGCCTTCAGGACTTGCAATCACCAGTAAAAATGCAGAATTCAAGCTTAGAAAAATAATGAAGTTTCATAAACATATATTAAAATATGTACATTTTTTCAGCCACACATCAAGTTTCTTGCTCAGTCCCACATATTTCATATATATTTAACTGACATTTTAAACTTAGAAAATAGAGAAATCATGACCTTGGCCTTTTTTTTTTGTTTTAAACGAAGACTTCGGAATAATTTTAAACTCTGGTAAACATGAATTAATGCTCTCCAACAGAGCTGAAGTAAATACGATTTAGTCTCCTTCTTTCAAAGAAGTTTCCATAATCTCATTTGCTATGGACATTCTCCAAATAAATTAGTAAGAACTTTTATCAACCGTATTTGGAAGCCCTTCAGATTTTGTTGCCCCTTGTTAAAATATTTTTCGTATTAAAAATATGAAATCAGCTCCATTTCTGAGCCTGAAATCAAGTAATTTGGTTTTTGCTTTTAAGAATTTGAACTCCGTTCTCATTTCCGACGGGCTAATTGACTAAATAAGACCACCTGTACAGCTCTAATCTAAAGGCAAGCCACAATGAATAGATTCGTAATTTTTTTCTATATAAATCAGTTTACATTTTGCTTTGAGTATTTGTGTTTGTCCAGCCTTTTCCCTGAGATTGAAAGTTGCTTGAGTTTAAGGACCCAACTTTGGCTGTTTTACAATTCCCCAAAGAGAAGCATTTCATTTCCTTGTTGTTACCAACTAATTAGCATAAAGGAAAGAAACCTAGGTAACCAAATTTGCAAACACATACCGTTATTTTAAGTGTAGTGCTGTTCTTCTTTTTCTCCTTCTCCTCCTTTTTCATTTTCCCCTTTTGTTTCTTACTTGAAAGTAAGAAACATTGTTTATATTGAAGAAAAGGTGTATATGGGAGGAGAAGATAGAATTGAAGTGGAGATGGGGCAGGTGTGATAATTGAGTGAGCAAAGGAAAGCTTTCAATAAACAAGAAAAAAAGGAAGGAAGATACTTATCCCTTCCTTGGGCAAGTGACAACCTTTTTACAACTGAATTTCCTTATGAGGTAACGTATGTAATCTAAAGCTCCTTTAAAAATAAAGAAAAAGATTATTTAAAATTTGAAAAAAAAATGTGGCTGGTAATATCTACCTCAGATTCCCGGTGAGAGAACCGAAAGAAATGAATTTGTGAGGTGTTTCCGTCAGTTCCTGGCAAAAGTTCAACACCTGAGAACTGTCATTCCTCGGTTGTGAGGCAGATATGGTCAGAAAGGATTATTGTATTCCTCATCTTGCAAGTACTAAAATTCTTTGGCACTTTTTAGTTAATTTCAGGTGTGTGGTATCACTTGACACCAAATCCCTGTGAGACAAACAGCAGAGTCTGTATCGTTTTACAGGTCAGGACACGGAAGTTGAGAGTTGAAGTTATTTTTCTAAACTTACTGGCAGAGTCAAGTCTCCCATTTCCGGATCTGGTTTTCCTCGCTCTGCTTGCTCTCCCTCATTTCTCCTGAGATAGGAGGGATTGAATAGGGTTTTGTTGACTTTGATTAGGTCTACGGTTTAATTAACCCTACGTAAGAAAGCCACTTACGGGTCCTGGACACTATATTGAAGGTCAGCTTTTGATCTTGACATTCACACCTTTCTCAATGTGACCTAACCTTAATAACCTATATTACCTCCCCTTTTATCCCATCTGTGGTGTGTGTCTGAGTGTGTGTTTGTGTGTGTGTGTGTGTGGGGGGATGTTTATGGGTTGGATGCCCAGGTACTGCCTCATCTGGGAACTAACTCCCTGCCACACCAGCAAGCTGCAGGGGAAGCATGACCCTCCCTTCTATCCCCAGTGTCTGTTGGGTCCATGGATATCTTCTCCTGGATTTTTAAGCCCCAGGATAAACCCCATTAATGGCTGAAGCTGTTAGATCTAAGCTATTACTAATTCTATTCTCTTCTGTATGAAGAGCTCCGATTACTGTGAGAAGAAGAATGCAACCTCCAAGCAGAGAGAAGCAGAAGGAAGAGATGGGGAGAGCATCTTGATGGCCCTTTTGGTAGCTTGGTCACTGAATTTTTCCTCTCTGTTTCTTCTCTTTCTTTTTTCCTATCACCGGTTTATGTTGGGTTCCTACCATTTGCAACCAGAGCTATCCTAACCGCTGAGCATCGCTTACCAGAACTATCCTAACCACTGAGCATCGCTTACCAGAACTATCCTAACCGCTGACCATTGTTTACGGCCAGTTCTTCACTACCCTCTAGGAGGCCACGTTCATCGTCTCTTCTTCTGCGTCTTCTCTCTTACCAGCACTCTGCTTGATATACCTCACTCCCAACCTCTTTTCATGTCTACAGCCAGCTCCACACGAGAGCTCCACAGTGCCCCTTCCCTCCATGGATCCTTTCCCAGGGCTGTGCCCCCTCCTCTCTCTCTCTACTTTTCCGAGAACCTACCACCTTCCATACATGGAGGTTGGTGCTGATTTACAGTCACGGCCTTATCTCTAGCTTTTGTGCCACTTGGATTGTAAATGGACCGATTTTTGCGTATTTCTTTAACAAACACTTACACAGTGCTTAATATTTGCCAGGCTCTGCTCTAAGACCTTTACAAATATTAACTCATTTAAACTTCACGGCAATCCTATTATCCCCATTTCACAGGTAAGAAAAACTGAGGTAGAGCCCAGTTCCCATGGTTAGTAAGTGGAGGTAAAAGGTTTCACACCCAAGCAGCCGGGCTCCAGAGCACCCGAGCTCCTGACTCCTACTTTTGCTGCCTCTCTAACAACAGATGGCACGCTTTCTATGCCCAGAGACTCTATCAGAACCTGTAAGTAAAATCCCGTATGAGGATGCGATAAGTGATCAATAATAAATATCAAGTTTGTTTATCAGGGGCTGACTCACCTCTGTGGATAGGTAGATCTGGGAGTGATGAATCTGCAGTTGGGAGGCATGAAGAGGACCGTGAGGGAATAGGGCAGCACAGCTGAATGGGATCAGCCCACAAATGGTGTGGGAAACACCCCAGCTGAATCATCCCTCACATCCCATGGACCTCAGCTGCTCCCAAAGTTGGAAAGGGACAGAATGGATGCAAAGATACTAAAAAAAAGTGCAATGCCTCTATCAGTCTGTGAGCAAAAGACTAAAGGGCTTGAAGTTGGAAAGCCAAATCCAATATTCAAAGACCAATCCTTAGATGAGAACACCCACTCAGGACCTCAGTACCATCTTTTAACATTTCCCTTCTTCTTTAGATGTACATCTTCTCCCTCCCCATGCGGTTCTGCCTTTTCACTCTAAGTTGAGTATTTTCATGATACCCAATCCCCAAGCTAATGACTCAGGACTCTTAACATCTCCCTTCCACCCACCTCTAGTCCATTGATCATGACTTATCCTGTAATCTCTTCCTTCTGGGTCCTCTCTTCCTACACAACAGGGTCACTGATAGGTTACCAAGTAGCTAAACTGTTGTCCTAGACCTCTGCCAAACCTGAGATCTGGAGTTCCGTCACGAGACTCCAAAATGTAGTTAAAATGCCTGGTCCCTTAAGAAAAAAAAGAGGCTGTGGGTTTCATGCATTCTGGGCAGAACGGCAGGGAAGAGATTTTGTTGTTTCTGTTGACTCCTTGATTCCTATTTATTGAGCATGTTCAATGTGTAAGGAGCTGGACGCTGGGCACGGTAGTGTACAATGATGAAAAAAACTCACTCCCTGCTTATTTTATCAACATCCGTGTGTAGCATTGACCCTGACGGTGTTTATTATCTTGTTTGAATAGGCAACCAGAGATAAAATCATCCGCTCAATCTCCTTTTAGAATAGTATATGCACACAAAGAATTCATTTTCATCATATGATCCATTCATCTTTTCAGTGCCAAGGATCATCTGCAGAAATAGTCCAATGAGACTCAATATTTTGATTTATCTGTTACCATATACTGCTAGATTTACTGGGGCATAAGCAGAGTAATAGAACTGATGCCATAGCCAGCCCTTGTGCAAGACATAATGACGTCTTGGGAACCCAGCAAATTAAAGACATTTGTCTTCTTTCTGTCTGTCATGAGCTGGGTTATTTTTTACCCAACTGCAGTAACTTTCCAGACAAGTTTGGCTCTTCTGTTTTCTTCTTTGGTCTTAACAAATAAAAGCACCGAACTGAGGAATATGGTTTATGCGAATAGGTTTTTAGTAAATCTTAGATTTCAATTTCTACTTGATTGTGTCTCTCCATAAAGAAGTTAAGAATTTTCCCATCATATTGAGTGAATCAGAATTTCAAAATGATGGCAATTGTGGGGGAAATGGCTATGAAACAATTTATCAAAAATAAATATGACTCCTTGTTTTTCTAGCTGGTCCACTATTTGAACTTTAGGATGAAATTTTTCTCCAAAAATTGTGGCTCATTTTTCAGGCTTTCATATCTGTTATTTCAATTGATATTCAAAATAGTCCTGAGTGATAAGCAGGACAGGGGGCATTTTGTTCCACTTTATGGTCAATGAAAAAGGGTTTGGAGCTGTTGGATGACACGATAAGGCACGTGGCTGGTATGTGGCACAGCATTTATGAGATGCCAGGTACCTTGACTGCTCATCTAATCTTCTTACCAACATTGACTCATATTACCTCTTCTACACATCCAGAGTCCCTTATCTAAGACCTTTGCAACCAGATGTGTTTCCGCATTCAGAATTTGCTCGATTTTTAAATAGCAAATCAATAAGCCATATATTTCCTAACACCCTCCACACCCTCACATCAATTCAGATCAGGTGTGCGAAAACCTTTTGAAAAAACTTTTTGGATTAGAAATTAATGGATTTGGGAATTGTAGCTCAGTGGTTGTATTCATTTCCTAGGGCTGCCGTAACCAGTTACCCTATACTGAGGGGCTTAACATAACAAAACTGTGCTCTCTCACAGTTCTGGAGGCAAGAGGTCTGAAGTCAAGGTGTCAGCAAGGCCATGCTGCATTTGGGGGCTGTAGCAGTTTGATATTATTTATGAATTCCAAGAAGAGATATAGATTGTTTGTAAACTAATCTATTCCTCTGGACGTGATACCCTTTGATTGTATGAGATTCAGCTAAGAGGTGTTTGATTAAATTATGTTAAGATTAGGGTTTTGATTTGACCATGTCAGTAGAGTATAACTCAGTTTGAGTCCCCTTCGTTGGCTATATAAATGGACACTCAATCGAGGAGATACACAAAAGTAGATGTACAGAGAAGATACACAGAGGAAGAGAGACAGCACCATAGACACGGCAGAGGCCCCAGGAAGAGAGATGAGCCATTCCCCTGATAGTTTACAGCTGACCTTGTGAAGAGACCAGAGTAGCTAAGCCCAGAAGGAAATGAGCCTGGGGAAGAGAGATGAGCCCTATGCTAGCCCACAGTTGAGACTGGAAGAAGCTGGACCCACGGAGCCTTTAAGAGGGAAGAGGAAGGCTGAACCCTCACAGATGTCACCCACCATCTTGCTTCAACACGTGGCAACAGAGTTTGGTAAGGAAGCAACCTTGAGTTGGACTCTTTACGGCCTTGTAACTGTAAGCTTTTACCCCAAATAAATACCCTTTATAAAAGCCAACAGAGTTCTGGTACTTTGCCTCAGCACCCTTTTGGCTGACTAATACAAGGGCTCTAGGGAAATATCTTTCCTTGCCTTCTCCAGCTTCTGGAGGCCCCAGGCATTCTTTGGCTGTGGCTGAATGCCTCCAATTTCTGCCTCTGTCTTCCCAATGGCCTTCTTCTCCCAGTGTGTCTGTGTCCAAATTTCCTTCTTCCTATAAGGCTAACAGTCATACTGGCTTTAGGGACCACTCTAATCATCTCTGATCTCCTCTTAACTTGATCATATTGGCAATGACACTATTTCCAAATAAGGTCACTGTGCCAGTTTGAGATTTTTGTGAATCCCAAAAAAAGAAAGATTATGTTTGTAAACTAATCTATTCTTCTGGGTGTGATACCCTTTGGTTATATTGGATTCAGTTGAGGGGAACTTGGTTAAATTGCCTGTTAAGATTAGGGCTTTGATTTGACTGTCTCAGTAAGGCATGACTCAGGTTAAGTCCTGCCCCTTTGGTGGGCTGATATAAATGGACACTCACTCAAGAAGACATGTGGAAAGAGAGCGAGTTCTGTCATTTTTCATCCTGGGACTCCAGGGAGAGATGAGCCATTCGCCTGATAGTTTGCAGCTGACCGTAGAAAGAGACCAGAGCAGCTGAGATGGCCTGGAAAGAAATGATCTCTATGTCAGAGACTGATATAGGAAGCCCTGAGAGACAAGCCCTATGCCAACTTGCAGCTGAGATCTGGAAGAAGCTGGGCCCATGGAGCCTTAGGAAGCAGAGGAAGCCCAGGAAGGAGAAACCAGGCAGAGATGGGCAACCACCTTGCTTCAACAAGTGGCAACTGACTTTGATGCCAAAGTTGGACTCTTTAGGGCCTTGTAACTGTTAAGCTTTTACCCCAAATAAATACCCTTTACAAAAGCCAACAGGTTTCTGGTACTTTGCATCAGCAGCCCTTTGGCTGGCTAATACACTCACATTCACAGTTAACCAGAGTTAGGACTTAAACACCTTGTTGGGCAAGATACAATTCAACCCACAACATGAACGGTTTACTACTCTTAATGATAAGTGTCGGATCTAAATGACGGATGGAAAGGGATTCACTACATTGCTTTTTCTTCCATTGTATGTATTAAAAATGTTTATAGTCCATTTTTTAAGTTAAAAATTATAATTTGTAAAATTACAGAAACATTTAGCGATTTTTCAGCTTCTGAGTTTTTAGAAACGTGATGGACCTGCATTTGTCCAGATGGTTTAATTTAGCTTTTCCCAGAGTGTGTTCCCTAGACTATTTCTAAGAAATATTCCCTAAAAAATAACCCTCAAAAATTCCATGGTCAGATAAATGTGTTGCACCCACCCCCACCTCAGAGAATGGCAGATAATGAAAGCAAATCACGGATGCTGAGAATTCTAGCAATGGAAAAATCTGTCCGTTTTTTCCAATTTCATGTTTCCCAAACATTTGTCCAAAGAATCCTTTTCTTCTTCACTTAATGCCTATTAATGTCCCAAGAAATATTTTGGGAAATGCAAGTTTGGGGAAAACCTTGTCTCTAGTGCCTCTCCATTGTCCTTCTCAGTGTTTCGCTGTGATTTCATTTCCTGGCTGGGATTTTTTTTTTTTTTTTAAGAGGTACCAAGGATTGAACCTAAGATCTCATATTTGGGAAGCAGGTACTCAACCACTGAGTTACAGCTACACCCCAATGAGAGTTGTTTTTTTCATTTGTTTGTTTTGGTTGTGTGTGTGTGTGTGTGTGTGTGTGTGTGCGTGTGTTTTAGGAGGTACCAGGGATTGAACCCAGGACCTTGTATATGGGAAGCAGGTGCTTAACCACTGAGCTACATCCACTCCTCATGGCTGAGATTTTTACATTGATTTTGGATTGGAGGCCCAACATGAAACCATTTATCTTCCCTGATGCCCTTGACTTTTGAATCAACTTTGTTCAACATTTCCACCAAATAACTTAAAAAATATATTTAATGTTTTTTTTTGCTTGATGCATTGAGGATTATATGACGAATAGTTTATATTTGTATTTAACATTACAGTTTACAGAACATGTTCAGACACATTGTTACACTTGTTTTTCTTGAGTGTAACAAACTCAAGAAAAGCAAACTTCTGAGTATGGTTGATATGGATGTTCTGGAAGTTAGAGAGACAACCTGGAATTTAGGATTGTCACGGTTTTTCTCTGCTTTTTACCAGCTTATTTGGAAGACTCATTAGGACCAGGCAAATGATGGCATCAGATGGTATTGTTTAAAAATAAGAAACCATATTGGACCCAAAGGAGATTCTCAATTAAAAACTTCTGGAGTGTTCTTCCTGGGTTTCTGAAACTTGCCTCTTCTATAAGTCTACTAAACAGATTCATAATACATCCTTCAAAATGTAAGTTGAGTTAACTAATATGAGGATTTAAAAACATTTTTTTAAACATTTGAAAACCATTTTCTTGCAAATAAAGGCATCTAGACTAAAGACTCACATAGACTAAGGCGTAGGCAGGAATCTAGCTTGGAGATTTTCTTCTTCCTTCTGAGCCTCAGTTTCCCTAATTGGACGTGACAGCATCACATGAGAAAGTATATGTGGAGCTCCACCCATTGCCTGCCTCCACTTTGCACTCAATAAAATAACAGCTTTATTAACCCGATATCCAGGTATTTGTCCAAATTCTAAACATACAGGCAAGTCATTACATTTAGAGAAAGATGGATGTGCTTCTCGGAGTGGGTCTCCAGTAACTTAGGATATCACTGTATGGGCGAGAGGGATATGCATGATAAGGTAACCCCGATTTCACTGAATCCAGCCAAATTCTATTAGGAAAGAGGAGATCCCGGGTCATCTCTCAAAGTCCCAGTCTTCCCGTCATCACATTTAAATGTTAAAATCAGAGGAATTACATATGACCTCCCGAAAGTCAAAGAATGAAAACATTTCCCATTCAATTCAGATCTGCCAGAGAAATTTGGGGTTGTCTGTGTAATTTTGACACAGAAAAACATAGTTAAAATATGAAGAAATTTATTTAACACATTGTAAATATAGAACGTCTCTAGTTCAGCTCCTTTGGCTTATGGTCAAACATGGGCATCAATTTTAAATTACATTTACATCAAATATCATTATGCCAAGCTGATCCTTTTAGCAAATGGAAGGGTAGTTCTTAATAAAAGGTTCTTGGGGAGCAGATGTGGCTCAAGCAGTTGAGTGTCTGCTTCCCACGTGGGAGATCACCGGTTTGGTTCCCAGTGCCTCCTTAAAACACACACACACACACACACAAACATCAAGCAAATAAATGAAAAAACCAATTCAAAGGAGCCTATGTGGCTCAGTGGTTGAGCTTCAGCTTCCCACACACAAGGTCCTGGGTTCAAGTCCTGGCCCTAGTACTTCAAAAAAAAAAAAAGTTTCTTTTAGACATGATTGCACTTGGGCTATTTGTTTTCATTTCTCGATCGTTTGAGGGTGGCATTGTAGAACACTGGAATGAGCCTAGGATTTCTAGTTTATATACCTGATCTAATCCCACCTCTGGCACTTACTAACCAATTTTAGAGTGGAAAAGCTACTTAACATCTCCCAGACTAAGTTTCTTCTTTTGTAAGATGAAGATAATAATAACTTCTTTGCAAGTTGTTAAATAGCGATTAGACATGAAGATAGGGATTCTGTAGGTAATCAGTAAGTTGTCTATAATAAGCAATATTATTTGGGGAAAATGTATAATGAACTTTCAAAGATTTACTTTTATTATTTTTTAAAATTTTAAATTTCCTGCTTATATTTCACTACAGAATCCTTTATTATGGTGCCGTTACCTTAAATTTTACTGAAGTGACTAGAAATTTTTTTGAAAACCGCTGGTTATGGTAAGGCTAGCTCCACTTTGGATTTTGTACCCCTGAACACTGCTAGTCAGTGTGAAAAAAGGAGTCAATTTTCCTATTGAGCAAAGAGTTGTAGAATTTTTACTTAATGAGAGGACAGTATTTTTGCTTTTTTTAAAAATTTTTATTTACTTTTTATTTTTTATTTTTATTTTTATTATTATTTATTTTATTTTTTTTTGTATTTTTGCTTTTGGGATCTTCAATATTCCTTGCTGGACTGCTGAACAACTTGGCTGAAATTATTTTAAGAAATCATTTTTCTTTAAAACACTGCACCTGGAGATTAGAAATAACATATGTTCCCTGGACAATGTTTTATGATCTTATGAAAAATATGCATTTGTTACTTACTGCATAAGTAATACAGTATCTGAGTGGCTAGAAAATGGATGGATGACAGAGGTATATTTAGACCGTTCCTATTTCCCAAAAGAACTTGAGGTAGTTTACAATAAACACATTCCCTCCTTCAGACCAAAACCCACTAGCATAAAACAAAATTAAAATTAAATGAGTAAATAACAGCAGTAAGAGAGCAATATATCAAGGCGCTCCAGTTCAGAACAGACTCAGCAGCTAAGCACAAGCTCTAGCTCTGAATCCTCAGGTGGTGGGGTAACTGAGCCTGTAGTTTTCTGGGCTCATTTCAAGGCTTTTGTAAGCATAGAGATTCCTGAGGAAGCAGGAGGCAATCTTTGCCCTCAGGGAGTTAGACCATAGCTTACAGTGCTCACTAGCTGTAGACAGGAAATGGCAATGGTCCAGGAGAGGGAGATCAGGGGAGATCAGCAGTGACTGAGCAACTCACAGAATGAATATAAAGGGTTGAGGAATAAAACGAATCTTCTAGAATAACACAGCCTGGGCAAGGGCCCTTCTTGCCTGACTAAAGATTTTGTGATGCAGATAGGGTTGAAAAGGCGATTTGAAGTGAAGTTGTTAAGGCTACTTAATTCCAGTCTAAACAGTTTGGATGTTAGCTTTTAGGAAGTCAGAGTCATTCAGTTTTGTTTTGTTTCTTTTAACCAGAAAAAATGTTAAATGGAAAAAAAATACCTCAGAAAAATTAATCTAGTAGTAGCTTCCAAGACGGCCTTGAGAAGGGCAGACTCGAAAGACCAGCTCTAGTTCTGAGTGATTGGACAGTGATGTGGTAAAAGGCTCGCAGAGAGAAGGGGGAGCAAGGGGGTGTGGTGAGAGACATTTTGGAGGAAACCAGTTGCTAGGGCTTCATGGTGATGAGGAGAGAAGGAAATGATAAACAGAAGAAACCTGTAGAGCATGCTGGACCTCTGCTAAATGATTGAGAGATGAAAGGGAAGTTTGTGTGTGTTATTTGTTTGTTTGTGGAAGGGGAAGAGTTCAATTTTGGAGACATTGAATTTGAAGTGATGGCAGGTCTATCATTCAGTAGCTTCCTGGAGACAGAGGACAGATGTTCAGAATGTGGCTAGCAATATTAAATCTATTTTAAGAATTATCCACATGGAAATTATAGTTGGTCAATGAGAGTTGAGTCCTACGAGCAGGCAACTACAAAGTGACTAAAGTTGGACAAAACACTAACTTTTGGAGTATGTGTAATAAATACCACAAGGACTGAGAGAAACCACTAGTGGGAGAGGGAGGAAGCTTCATTAGCATTTCCTCACGTGGAGAAAAGACAAATCGCATGAAATATTCAACAAGTGGTCACATATCCAATGATTTCATCGAATCAGAATGAACTTGGGAGTTTTTGCACGAAAGTGAAAGAGGAAATGCCAGGTGAGCAAAAGACTCAGGGTAGTTAGGTTTTGATTCCAGAATGAGCCTGCACTCTCTTTCCTACTCTGTAAGAATTTAATGTTTTCAAAATAGTTCAAAGGGGCCATACTACTAGTAGAAATCTCCATGCTTGGGACAGTGGTGATAGTTGGGACACTTTGGCTTTGATCTAGGTAGAAGCAGGGAGGGTGTCCCTGAAAGGAGCTCTTGGGAAGGCTCGCCTGCCAAGCATTTTAAATATTCCACCAACATATCCTACCCCGTTGCGCAGAGCGTGAATTCATTTCTATCTGAGGGCAAAAGATCAAGCGTGCTTTTCCTGGAGCTCTTTCGGTGAGTTGGGGGTCTCATTTCATAGGTTGCCTCCTTAGTTTCCACGTGGAGACCCCCGACCTCCCTGTTACAGTTTTTATACTTCTGAGTCTTATCTTTCCCATTTCACCAGCTAGTAGGGCTGGGTATGATAAACCAAACAGCAGGACCCTCTTGTCTTGCAAATTATAAAAAGTAGACCTGGGGCATCAATCCCACAAAAAATTTACTAGGAGCCTTCTCTTTATGAGCCAGACGTGGTGCTAGGCTCTGCATATGCAAAGCAGATGAATCGGGGAGCCTGGCCTCAGAGGGCTTACAGTTTAGCCATGAAATGAGCAGCTGAACCAGTGAGGGCAGCCTGGTGCGCTCTGGCTGTGAAAAGATGCATTCACAGGGCAGGCAGGGCCTTCTGGAGAGGGGCTAAACCTGGGTTGCTGGCAGCTAGTCTGCTGGACTAGCTAAGTTATTCCCGTGGGGGGCTCAGAGGCGGAGGCACTCTGAAGTGTGAAGGGTACGTGTAGGTGAAAAGGGTACGTGTAGTTCCTCATAGGAGGAACTAGAGAGAAATGCATAAACCAGCTAAAGAAAGGTCTTGTTCTCTAAACTCAGGGATTTGAATTTGACCCTGAGAGCTGTGAGGAATTATGAAATGATTCTAATCCAAAGAGTGACCTGATCAGATTTGCATTTTAGGAAGATGACTTTGGCAGGGGGCAGGGGATGGATTGATTGGGACTGGAGCACAACCTGGGGTAGCGCCGGTGGAGGACATCCCTAAAATGCACAAACGTTAGCCCAGGGCTGCAAAAAGTCTAATGGGTTATACTGACAACTCAGTTTGCCTCTTTAGAGAATAACAAAGCTTAATTTTTTCCCAATGGAATGGCAAGTTTTAGGGATTCATAGTTCAGATTATTTGGTTCTTTGCTACACGAGCTCTGTACATTTCCTACATGAGCTCTGTACATTTATATTATTTGGCACGTTCCTGTGCCAAATAATACGTAGGGTGAGGAAATTTGTTTTAAAAGTTTGTGATGTGCTGAATGAAACTCAGGGTGATTTACTGCCAGGAGTTATTTACTTCCTTAATTATGCCCAACATTGGCAAAATATTTGAGGTAGGATGCTCTAATTATATCTAATATCCACATTGCCAGTAAGATGTCAGAGAATTTTAGCAAGCAATGATGTCTTTTACTTCACATGAAAGAAAAATTGCAACCTGCCATTTTAATGCTCAGGCTTCATCGTTTTAAATTGAGAAGAGTGTTTTCAAATGGCTTCAGAGGACACTATCTGTTTTGACCCATGCAAATGCGGTAATATAAATCAATTGGCTTCATGCTTTGATTGTCTTAGACATGTAAATAGGAAAGGGATCTCGGCTATGCCAAGAATTGTGCATACCCGTATTTATCTAGAGGTGTACATAATTGCAAGTTCTAAAAATGTAAGGTATGAGAAGTGACGTGGTTAATTCATCATACAGCAGGAGAAAAAAAAAGAGAACGATAGAATCACATTATGGAAAAGATAGACCATCTAACCTGACTTTTTCTATTTTGTGGAGAGGACAGCTTGGTTTTGGAACAGTTAAAGGACTTCCAGAAAGTTGTCCAGGTAGTGGCAAAATTAGGGCTATTGCCCAGGTCTCCATACTCCTAAGCCTCGAATCTTCCCTCTCCTTCACACACTGTCTACGAGATTTGTTTTACTCCTATACTTGTCTCACCACGTGACTGGTTGAACCAGAACAGGGAGCCATTTCAAATTCCGGGAGGATTACCACGCAACTGGCAACCATTAAAGACGCCATTCATCACGTTGAAGGTCACGTGCTCACCACCAGGGTACAGGCTCATGGTGACCCTGGGCAGATTGTCCCGAGTGATCTGCTGAAATGAATGTGACCTGCAAGCCTTCCCAGAAAGAATGAGCTAGAAAGGGAACCTGCAATTATTCAGCAGCACAGCTACAAAGAGGAGGGGAAGCGGGATGGAAGGAAAACAAAGCTGTGAAAATGAGGCAATAGGAATTCGGCTGCACGCAGCAGACTCCTTATGTTGAAAGACTTCACAAAAGGTTTTTGAAATATGAATCTTTTTCTTTGTATCGTGACCTTTTTCCTCTCTCCATCCTGAAGAAATGCTCAGTTCTAAACATGCCGGTACATTGGATTTCATGACAGAAAACAAAAATGTGAATGTAGCTTTACAGACATATATGGAAACAGGCATGAATTATTCCTAGCTCCAAAAACAACACACCGCAAGCCAAGCTGAGAAAGTATCACCGACTTCCCCAACGCAAGGGTGTTAGGTGAACAGTGGCTGCTAGCTTTTGTATCTTCAGCTTGAATCTGAATTTCTAAGAGGAATTTGGCGAGTTATGTTGCTTGCAAATGTTTCTAAAGCTCGAAGCAAACGGGAGCTTGACACTGAACGTGCCCTTCCTTCTTTCCAGTTTATGGTCAACATTTTCACGAGCCATAAGTGTTCACTTAAACTGATGCCATCTCAGGTCCCATTCTCCCTCCAGTTGGCCTCCAGGCCCCTCTCCAAACTTCCCTTTCTACTGTACTTTGAATCTGCTGTCATCAGGGCTTTACTGCCAACACAGGCTACAGGTGGGGCAACAAGGCGGTGGAGGATAGCTGAAACCAAGGTGCTCAATGGAGCATGGCGTATTTATTCATGAGTGAACATTTGAGCTTCTTTTAAACGGGGAAGGTGCACCACTAGAGATCCAAGCAGATGAATCAACTTCCCAGTGCTGTCAACAAGACAGCCAACTAATATCAAGACGGAATAGCATTTATCTCTCTCTATGACTTATGAATACTGTGGATTTTTTTTTCTTTTTAAGAGAGAGAATCAAATGCATGGGTTAAAAAATATTAGTAGCAAACTGAAGGCATGATCTTCTTTGCTCTTCATGTCAAGTTTCTATTACATTTGGACAGGGATATTACTTAAGGGACATAGCTACAAGATCATATGCTGATCCTAAAGAACTCTGAGTGATGAAAAGACTTGGAAGTTGCAAATTATAATATTGATATTGCTTTTAGCCATTTGGAATTGAGTTTCACATTGGCATGTGATGTACCATACGGATGTACTTATTAAATGCAGAGAAGTAAGATTATAAGGAGACATTTTCAGCACTTCACTTATAAGAATCCCTGTTGTTTTATGACCAACTTACCTCTGAACTTACTATACAAACCCTAATGTCTAAAGTAGCTGATTGTGGTTGCAAAGCATTTGTGATAAGTCCACAAGGCCCTGGAAGGCCGTGGCTCACTATTTTAAGAAAGACCTTGGGTTCCTGTGGCTCTGAGCCCATTTGTAAATTGGACCCTTTGGAGGACTCATTTGTGAATAGGATCTGTAAGATCCTATTTAGTTATGACCAGACTGAATCTGGGTGGGCTTTAATTTGTATTATGGAAGCCTTATAAAAAGCCAGCAGTCAGAGCAAGCCACAAATGGATACCAAGGGCATTGCCATGACACAATCGGGCACAGCATAGCAAACCAAGACAGTTCCCTTAAAAGCTGGGTGGGGAGACTACCCACAGAAATGCCACTGGAAAGGACCTGCATCAAAGTCTGCATCTGCTCCTGGGGGCTGAGGCAGGTGGCATTTCCACAGTGTGACCAAAGACACATCATTCACAGGAGAGTCTCGACCCTGCCCTGGTACAGGAAGCACCTCGAAAAGCAAATCTCAGGAAGGAGGCAGGTTCATAATTAGAAAAATGAGCTGTAGGGTGAGAAACTGGAAAGACCTGGAACAGTTTGGGAAGCAGACTGTGAACAGGCAGGGGTGAGTGGTTTGAGTCAGGAGCACAAACAATCCACAGGTGCGGAGACCCACTTTTATCTGGTGCCAGCACTAGGGCATGTGGGCAGCTGTGGTATGGGACAGGGAGAACACTGCATCCCGTGGGCA
>JAQZBX010031884.1:0-26124 GCA_029593785.1 Cabassous unicinctus
ATGACTTATTCCAAAGCCCATATCAGAAAATTCTATCACAAGAAAAACAATCAATTCAATATTTCTCTGATTTTTGTACTAAAGTGGTATTAATTTCATTGTATCTTTTGGGGCAAATCATACCTTTTATATGTTTCTGCAAACCTTGGTATTTTAAACCATATTCTTAAATTGCATGTTGGAAGGAGACTAAAAGATTTGAAATGAATGAAAAATAAATAATGGTGTGCGGGAGTAAAGATCATTTTCTTGGGCCAGTAGAAAACTTTCTCAGCTTATAAAAAATATATCAGAGTATCAGAAACCCAATATTTTGACATTTTAATTCACACTAAAGAGTGAAATTCACATTTTTTTCAAAGTCAATATTCCCAAATATTTATTGCTATTATGACACCAATATATTGACATTATTCCTCCAAGTTTTATTAGATTTCACCTTTTAAAATTCTGTTTTTCTAGAACAAAAGTGGTCAATTATCAGCAATTTTATATGGGTCAATCTAATATGTTAATTTTTAAAAAGCTAATTCTATATGGATGGTTAAAATTACAATAGGCTAGTATTCAAGGAGTTGGAAAGAAGGAACTTCTCTGATCAGAGTCAATATTTCCAATTAATATTTAGGTTTGCATTTTGTATTTAAACTGATTGATTTGAAATTCAATAAAATTGAACTGTCTACTGTTGTCTTATTTAGCTTTGTGCTTCGCAACTTTCTAGACATAAGAAGAGAAGAAATTAATGAAGCCGGGATTGTCAATGTCAGAAAAGTCTTATTTTTCTCAATTTATCTTTTATGTGCCATAATAATAAAGCTTTTCATGTACATAGCACCTTACACTGAAATGCCCAAATCACTTTGATAGAATCTGATTAATTCTAAAAGTTTGATGCCTATTTATTTCACTGTGTGGAATAATATAGAAAATGGAAATCACTGGGTGGAATAATATAGAAATGAGCATTTTGGGACAAATAACCCATTTTCCCTCTTGCTTTTAATATTGTACTTTTATTATACCATTCTTTAATCACATGTTGTAAGAACAGTAGCATTTTAATTTTATGTGATTCAGACTAAAGCTCTTACAATTTTCTTATGAATCATTTAATCTGCATGAACTAATTTATAAAGCTCTCCTCTTCATTTGTTACATAATTTATTACCTCAGTGATTTGCAGGCATTTTCTTAGGCCTTTTCAATTCCCTCAGAGTAAATACATTGTTATATATGAATTATAAAAACTTCCAGTTGACTAATTTTCATCAAATTACTGGAGCAGTATAAAGATGTTATTCAATTACCTATGAAATACAAAAATATATTATCTGTATGTTTGCTTCCAGTCCCAATTGGAAAAAATAGTGTGTGTGTAGGCAAAATTCCACTAAGTGTTGCAGACAATTGTCAAATAATAATATCAAACTTGCATCAGGTGGTAAGTACCATAAACTAAAGCAAAAAATGACTTATTTTGTTTACCTTCTCTACCTGGTGAGTTTGAAGAGTAATCAAATTATTCAAATTATTAATGGCTAAGCAAAAAATTGCCAAAAACAACGCCCCCCCAAATAAACAAGGTGTTCATTTACTAATGAAAAAATTTAGAAATATTTTTATCTACCTATGAGAAAAGCAATTTGAATTTTATAAGTGAAATCAGTGTGCATGAATGAAAAAAATCTGAAAATTGACCTTATATTCAATGCAAGGACTGAATGTGGTTTAATGTTACTCAGTTCTTTGATATTTATATTAAAATATTTCAAAATTATGTAAGATGGATAAGGCTCACACACGTAACTAAAGTTTGGTGTTTATACATGCTACTTTAGGAGTTACTAGCTTAGGGAATTTTAATAACTGGTAATGTTTATATAATACTTAAACTGGGCTAAGCCCTTGTTCTGAGCACTTTATACATATTAATACACTTGATATCCCCAAAGGTATTATGAGGGTGATAACTATTAGAACCCCACCTTACAGAAGAGGAAACTGAGGCACAGGGAAGTGAGGTCACAGGTTGTGGTTCGCACATTTGGTAAGTGGCTTGACAGAGTCTTAAACTGTGCTATTCCACAGGGTTGCCAGTAGTCACATGGGGCTACCGAGCACTAGAAATGTGGCTAGTCCAAATGGACACGTGCTGAAAGGGTAGAATATACAACAGGGGTAAAGATTTAATATTTTTAAAAAGCAATGTAAAATAGCTCATTAGCAAGTTTTATATCGATTACCTGTCGAAAAGAGCGTACTTTGGATATATTAGGTAAAATGAAACATCTCACCTGTTTCTTTAATGTAGCTACTAGAAAATTTAAACTTACATATGTGGCTTGCACTTGATTTCTACTGAAGATCAGGGATTTGTGGTCTGCTCGGGCTCTGGCGTCTGGCCCCTTCAGCTTAATGGCTTATAGTTCAAGAGTAAAACTAAGTTTGAGATCCCAAAAGTTTGGTGGCAATCAGCTAGGAGTCTCCTCTTAGCTGTTTTCATTGAGTCACATCAGTTAGTACCAAAACTCTTTCACGCTCTCCATGATGCTGACGATGAATTGGCGTTTGACCAGGATTCTCTTTTATCTTTAGAACTTATTTGAGTTTTATATTAGTTGTTTTTGATGTTGTTTCTTTGTTTTTTACTCACAGTGGTCTATATTGCTTTAATATCTACTTTGCAAATTTGTCTTCTATTTTCTAGATTTTTCATTGAGATAAAATAAATATGCTTATATTTTGATTTTAACTTGATTATAAGTAATTTAATTCTGTGGTTTAGTCTAAATATGATATATATATATGCTGTTGGTACCTGCATTTTTATAATGTTAAGGGTTTTGAAATCAGAGAGAAGTAGTTTCAGTTCTTGATTCTACCACTTCTGGCCTTTCCTTTGCCAACCTCAGATCAGAAAGAAAGCCTGCAGGCCATCAGAGTTGTGTTCATGCCTAGCACAAAGCAAATTACATACAGAGGCACATGCGCATGTAATTTTATGTGAGTAGAGTTTTTAAAGGATAGTGTAGTCTCGCTAATAATTATTTTCAATGCAGCTATGATATATAAGATATTATCCCATAAGAAACCTCCAGAAAAATATTAATCATTTGACTCTAAAATTGAATAACTTAAAATGATGATGGAGGACATCAAGAAAAAGTTTGATATTGCTAAATATAGAGTTTAACTGAAATTATATATAAGCTATTTATGAGTGATGCTTTATACATACAATATACTTAGGTTGAAGATAACGTCTGCTGATTTAAATTAAGTTCTTTACTGCTTAAAACATTGGCTATTTGATGGATTTTTGAGGCAATTGTTCCATCCGATTGTGATATCTTGGAAACTCTTGCTATACATTTATGATGTTGTTAATACATACAACACATTTAATTGATTTCCTTACTGTTTTTCTTTAAGAGCTTTTTCCCGATCATTTTTAAAAGCATATTTCTATTCCAGAAGAATAACGTCTACTAATGCAGCTTCCAGCAAGACAGTGTTTGGCATGAATGTATCCTACAGTTGTTCCTGAATCAGGCTGCATCTGTTTTTATCAGTACTAAGTCCCATCTGTCTCATTCTCAGTTTGATTTGGTAGCTAGTGGCAGTAAAGCTGTTAAGACATAGATCAATCTTTCTCAGACCAGAAAGTAGAACTTTCTGAGGGTGGACTGCATGCGAGGAAGAGCCAAAGGCCCCCCCCCATTATATAAACAATATTTTGTTTGCCCCTCGTTTTCTTGAATAATGATTTCTCTTCCTGCCCCAGAATAATTATACTTGGGTTTTTTGAAAACATAGTTGAAGAATATTTAACTCTCAAATTTATTGGAGGTATTTGGAGAGAGAAACGTTAAATCATGAAAGCACTATCACTGTAAAATGTGACTCTTGGCCTGCAGAATATGAATGATGATTCTGAGAGTCTAAAAATAAATTTATGCTTTAATATTTCCCTCTAGCAGGTAATCTTTCCGAGGGTCACATCCGAGAGAGTTTGTTTTAAAACCAGTGCATTCTAACTGGTTGAAACCACTTGACAAAACTGCTTGATGGCTGGCTTTGCTTTGTTTTGTTTGTAAGGTGAGCTCATTAGTGTCAGCTTTTTTATGGTAACTGTTCAGGAGCATATTAAGTTGTATTACTAAAAACCTTTTCTACCACAAAGATCTAAATGGAATTCTTTTATTTCCTATGGTTATACTTTAGGAAGCAGGAACAAATATCGGGTAAATTATAAGAGCTTAATTTTTCAGATCATTTTCTTTTTTCTTTTTCCTTTTTCCTTTCAAACCCCAGAAACCAGCAGATGGGCCTGTACTCTAGCAGGCATTCTATAAATATTTGTCTCAGGGCGGGGTGAAGGAAAGATGGAGGCACTGATCAATAAATGGTGCAGATAGCGTTGGGGCACTTACACTTAACAGGCAAATAAGCAGCATTATTTCCACAACTTGCACCCACGGTAAAACCTGCCTCGCCATTGTTCTAACGCAGCATCTAAGCCGCTGCTGATTGATTGGTATTGGCAATTACAATCATATCTGCCTACCATCCCTCTACAAGTCAATGCTCTCTAAATTGTGTAGGTTAATTCATCAGTTGTGCATAAGCTAGAAAATGTAAATGCAAGTGAGCCTGCTGTAAAAGACATTCAGCTCACATCAATATCATTTATAAAATTCAACTAGACGTTCATTTGAACATTTCATGGAGGCTAGTAAAAAGGTACAGAGTTAGATTGCATCCCACTTTTTTGGGAGATATTTCCTAGTGGCTTTGTAGGGATTGTAGCATTTACTAAATTTGGACGGGCTTTAAAAATGAGACTTATACTCCCCTGATGGGGATTTAAAGAATATACTACTACTCTTAACGTTAAAATGAACAATAATGCTGATGATATTAGTATCTGATTTAATACATATAGTAATACGTCTATAGGTAGTATTTTTATTCCATTTATTCCATTCAACAAATTTTTCTTATGATGATGAGAGAAGCCCGAGAATGATTGCTAACGCGTCATGCCTCTTAATACCTAGATGTGGAAATGGCACTCTGTCCAATGTATCTTGGAAATTCACCAAAGCAAATCACATATGGTTAGGAAATATTGGGAAATATGGTCCACCTTTTGTGGGAGGAGATATCAAATTACATGGCAAAGGTCAGGAATACAGGGGAGAAAGGAAAAATTGGGAATAATAATGCCATGAACCAAAATCAAAAACTTGAATTTCCTGAGAGCTGTTCTGTATTTTCCCTTAGTTTTGCTTTGAACAGGTATTTCTTCTATGAAGCAATCTAAAATATATAACTATTTTCATATTTTAAAATAAGTCTATTTTGACATTATGAGGTAGATGGGATAGCATTTAAAGTTCTTTTTTACAGTGTGGTTCTTTTTGGGAATCGAAACTTTGCATAGCACTAACTAAATAAAATAGGAACATAGGAACATATATAATAAATTGCTACTTCTCATTGAAAACCTATGAAGAGTAAGGTAGTCGTTTAGGCAGCCACTTTTTTGTTATCATACTTTTCTATTTCATCGGTTCCCCTCAAATACATGGGACAAGCATTCAAAGTAATCACACAAACTAGACTTTTGTGACTGAGTACGTGGTTTGCAAATTAAACTCACCATTCAATAAATGTCTTTAACGAAATGCGTTCTATCTACATCAACCATGCTGGGAATGTGGCTAATGTAAAAAGTCATCCATCCTTTGTATAATGATTTTAATTATTGTTTCTAGATGAGTATAGAAAATTATTTCGTTATTTTAAAAATGCTATTTGCCTTCAGAATGTCTCTATTCACTGATACGATAGTAGCATGATGCTGTGAAGAGCGCCAGAGGACAGAAATAAATTCAATTTAAACAAGATTTATTGTGTGTCTGAGGGTGGGGTGAGGTAGGAAGCGAATGTTAAGGTTGCTAACATTAGTCAAGGACGTTTTATGTGATAGGTCTTTGCTTTATCCACAGACTAAGAGGTTAGCGACTAGTTTAAGGTAACAAAATATTGATGGAAAGGGGCTTCAAATCTAGGGTGAAAAACCCATGCCCTTTTATCTATGCTACCTTGATAAGATCTGCCTGCAACTAAAATGCTTGTTTGACTTTGGTCATGTTGCTAAACCTCATTGAACCCTCCTCCATCAATCCTCAGCAAAATTGTATGCTTTGAATTGCACCAGAAGAGTTGGTGGCTCTTCAATGTGTGATTGTCCAACCACATCACTTGATGACAAGAAATGAAGTCATCACTCGAGCAACCTCTATAAAATTAGGTAACCCAATGGTTTAGACGTGCTCATTTTAAAATTTGAGTCTATTGGCCCATAGGTATAAGTCCAGCTGTCCTTTTGAAACTCTCTCTTTCATCAAAAGGATAGCTTAGATTATTCCTTGGTTTAATATTCAGTTAATGTTAAAAAGAAACGTGCGGAGTGAATAAAAAATAGTCCAGGAAAGGCTCAGCTTTACATACCTGAGACCCGCTAGCCATCTCATTTTATCCACTACTAGTGGCTAATTTCTTCATACTTTATATTAAAACACCTATGCCGCAGCCTGGAGCGTATCCTTGGGTTTGGCAGTGTTCCAGCACTACATTTTAGCTTAAAGGTATTCACCTTGAATCATTCTATAGTCATCAATGGAATATGACAGGCTTTGAAATTTGAACAAACTAGAATAGCATTCTTCATTAGGTCAGTTCTGCTATTTACGTGCAAATTATTTTATTGTTAAATCATTTATGTTTTAAAAAATGCTCTGCAGTCCTTGGTAATGTAAGGCATGCAGCAATGCCTCCATTTTGGCTCAATATCTTCATCTCCATTTCCAATATTAAGCAAGTTAGAGCTAGAAAGGTTAAATGATGTGATCAGAGGAGTGTGGCAGAGTCACAATCAATAGTGCCAGAAAAATGCTGGCAGACTTGTAAACTCAGACTCCTTCTCAACCCTCTGGACACCCTGGTTATTTTAATCAAGGCCTTAGTTACCTAAAGAACAAGCAATGACTTATCACTGTCGGGCACCAGAAGAACCTCACGAACTGGCAGAGTGCGTCTTAATTTCCAAAGGACATTTACCTGCTATAAAGGAAAGCTGATTACATGTAAGAAAGAGGCTATATTAAATATATACATGAGAGAGAGAGAGAGAGAGAGAGAGAGGGAGAGAGAGAGAGAGGGAGAGAGAGAGAGAGAGGAGAGAGAGAGAGAGAGAGAGAGAAAGAAGAGAGAGAGAGAGAGACAGCAAATGGATGCAAAATATACACTTATTGTTGAATCACAATTTTAGGGCGAGAGAGATTTGGATATTATTTTACTGTGCAAATGAGTAAAGTCCAGGAAAATAAGCATAACAGAATAATCCTTTCTATACCTAATTTTATATCCCAATATTATATTACTAGTTTGATAGTTGCTTATTTTAAACAATCTCCATATTTGAGCTGCTCTATTCAAAAGCTTATTTTCTTCTTCATCTTAGCTTCTTCCAGAGGCAAAATTACTGTGTGTGTGTGTTTACCAGGAAGCAGACATTAATTTCAAGTTCCTATCTCTTTTAATTGTTAATTGTGCTATTTTAAGTGGTTTAATTTTTAGAGAAGCACATCTAGAGGAAGATTGTTTACACAATATATTTGATAATGAGCTGTTCTCTGCGTGTGTTTAAAGGTATCAGGTTTCATATTACTCTATTCAGTTTCCTAGCAACAAATTATGTCATGTGAGTGCAGACAAAATACTAAGACACGTTTCTTGAAAGTCTCCATGTATTCCATAGAGCACGAATGGCGATATAACGAGTGGAAACATTATCGGATCTGTGTTTTCATCAGTAAAGTTCTTCATTTATTGTCCCTCTTTCCCTACTGCCTCCCTGCCTTCCTCCCTTCCTTAGCTTCCACTCTTCTCTCTCTAAATCCCTCCCTCCCTTCTTCCTGCCTCTTAATTTACCCCCCTTCCTTTTTTGCTAATGGTAATATAAAATAAGTCAGGAGTTCCTTCTTACGTTTAAAGACAGCATATTTACATTAGAATGTATGATCAGCAGTTTATCCAGTACTTGCATAAAGCTGTTGGTGACAGGCCTTCTTAAAAGACTTTAATCAAAATTGATTGATTTAATTTTATATATATATATATTTAATTTTTTATTTTTAAAGAAGCTTTGTATTATGTAAATGTTACATAAAAAATATAAGGGATTCCCATATGCCCCACCCCTTCCCCCTCCCACACTTCCCCACAGCAACAACATCCCTCATCAGTGTGGTACCTTTGTTACAATTGATGAACACATATTGAAGCACTGCACTAACTGTGGACTATAGTTTACATTATGGTTTACACTCTGCCCCACACAAGTTTGTAGATTATTACCAAATGTATAAGGGCCTGTATCCGTCATTGCAGTGTCATGCAGGACAATTCCAATGTCCTGAAAATGATTTAATATTGTATATTTAATCTCTGAATATCTCACGATATAACTTTATTCAATTATTAACTGCTTCTGTTCTATTAGCTGTACAGGTTCAACGATTTGAGGGTCATATTCCTGGAAACTTAGAAGATGTATTTTAACTCAATCAGATAAATGCAGTCTGGGTGTAGTGGAATTTGACTCATCGTTTACTTCTACTCAGAATACTGCGTATCTAGTTCTGGCTTGTATAGGGTAAATACCTTTTCATCATTTTAGGAGTAAGTTTAACTGTTGAACAATTAACCGGGTAACCAAGAAACACAAAAAACCTCTTCCTGCTATTTCGTTGATATTCAGATGAAGCATTTCAACAGGTATGACAATTGAGTCTCTAGCACAAGACATATAAATCACGCACTAAAGATCTGTGCTGTGTGAATGGCCATCGTATTTGTGGAAGTGTGCGCTAGCTGCTTTAGCACGCATTTACACATATGCTCTCACTTAATCCTCACAACCAACCCGAAACATAGATATGCATACCAAGGCTGGGATGTTTTAGAAGAAAACTGGGCTGATTATAGAGAGCAATGACAAAGCAAAGCATCAAATGCCAAAATCAAAAACTTGCTTTCATTGCATTAAAAAGTAGTATTAGTATTTCAAATGGTTATTGGAATAGTCATCCGTGAGAAAATTCAGAAATTGGTTTCACTTCATTTCACTGATGCTAAGTTTTTTTTGTTTTTCTTTTAATTAGTTGGAATTAAATTCGGTGGGGGTTGTAATTTGGATTACTGAAAAAGAATTTACAGAACAACCAATTCAATCACATAATCTAACTTTTATAAATAAGACACCTGAGATTCATGAGTCTACTTTGTTCCTGATCAAGTTCCTTCATAGAAAAGAAGCAAGAGACTGATGTATATTGAACATTTAATAAGTTATTATTCATTAGTGGTCAATAGTGAGTGAAACCTAGTTTCTATTTCAAAGGCAGGTTATTTTCATGAATTCTTCATTGTATATTGAGGGGATATATGATAATATTTCTAAGTAAGCTAAAAATAACCAATACTTTAGTTTCCTAAGTGTGGAATTTACCTTTTCGTTGGAAAGTGATCATGATTACACTATTAGATATTGATAATTACCTAATATTAATTAAGTGCTCATTTCAGAGGTAGGAAATCATCACATACATGATCTTTTAAAAAAAACAAAAAAATGCAACTTTCTATAACAATTTTCTATCACCTGTCTATAATTTTTATGTGCACATGATATTGCAATCCCTTCTTATTAAACTGGAAATGGAAGAGGAGAAAACAAAATGATATCTCGTGACTTTAGAATCTGCTGTAACAACATAAGGATTCTGAAGATAGAATTTATTGCATAAATCATATTATGATCACTCGATAGTTCATCTTTCCCTGGTTGATGTCACACCATTTGCAGACACATGGATCTAATACTATTTTTGCATCTGAAAGGAAATATAATAACTTCAAGTATTAAATGTAATTAAAGTTTCTTCCCTTCATGAAATCATAGATTTTCACACATCATGAAGCAAGGACAAGTTTAGTGATCGATGTTTGTTGAAATATTATCTTTCTCTTAGGAAAAGAATAGTAAAAAATAAGAAAAATATATTTCCACAGTGTTAACAAGGCATTACAAAGGAATCAGAAGCAGAGAAATCTGACAGTGTACCCACAGACATGAATTACGTATAAGAAATCTATTGTGAGCCCTTTATAAACTAATAGTGAATTGAAGCCTATGAACTCTCAAGTTGCTTGGAAATTTGACATGTATACATTTCTTTTTAAATAGTATCTTGTTTTTATTGCTTTGCTTTTAATGTTTGTTTTCCTTTGGAATCCACTGTAAAAAGTCAATACTTTTAGGTAGTTATGGGCTGCTCCTCAAAACTCCTGCACACACACACACACACACATGCACATACATGCACACGTTTTGGGAAGTTCTGAGCGTGCAGTGCAGTGGGTAAAAGGAGATGAGAAAACACTAGCTCAAGCTATCTCTGCCTCTATGCAAAGTAACTCTTGCATATTTCAGCATAAGGATCTGAATGGGTACCTTTGTGCAATTGTCCTTAGATTTTGAGTTTCCACCAGACATTTTTATCTTTATTAGAGAAGTTGTGGGTTTACAAAACAACTATTCATAAAATACAGAATTCCCATACACCACACCATCAACCACCATTTGCACTGGTGTGAAACATTTGTTACAATTGATGAAATAACGTTTTTGTTTTTTTTAACATTTATTTTACTTTTTTTTTTTTAAAGATTTATTTATTTATTTATTTATCCCCCCCCTTGCTGCTTGTGTTTGCTGTGTCCATTTGCTGTGTTTTATCTGTGTCTGCTTATCTCCCCCTTGCTGTGAGGTCGTGCTGCATCAGCCCAGCGCGCCGCACGGGCCGGCCTGCCCTCACAAGGAGGCCCCGGAAAGTGAACCCGGGGCCTCCCATATGGTAAACGGGGGCTCTATCGATTGAGCCACACCCACTTCCCTGAAATAACATTTTTATAATTGTACTATTAATTAGAGTCCATGGTTTAACTTAGGGTTCACTGTGCAGTATAGTTCCATGGAGATATTTAAAATTTTTATTCTGTCGCTATATGTACAATCTAACATTTTCCCCGTTTATTCATATCAGATACATATTTCAGTGCTGTGATTGCATTCACAACATTGTGCTACCATCACTGCCATCCCTTACCAAAACATTTCTATCTTTCCAAATAGGAGCCCTGTACATTTTAGGCCTTAACTTCCCATTCCTTACCTCTGTTACACGCACTGGTAACCTAAATTCTAGATTCTAACTCTATGAATTTGCTGCTTCTGATTTTTTCAAACCAGTGAGGTCATATAGCATTTGTCCTTTTGTGTCTGGCTTATTTCACTCAACATGATATCGTCAAGGTTCACCCATGTTGTTGCATGTATAAAGACTTCACTCCTTTTATGGCTGAATAATATTCCATTATGCGCTGTTTTAGAATGCTAAAAGCTGCTGGGAGAAATATACCAGAAATGGATTGGATTTTATAGTGGGAATTTATTAGGTAAAAAGCTTACAGGTCTGAGGCTGTGAAAATTTCCAAATCAAGACATCATCGGAGATGCTGTCTCAGCGAATGCTGGCTGCCAGCGATCCTGGACTCCTGCCACGTGGCAAGACACCATGGCAGGCTCTGCCTTCTCCTCCAGGCTCACTTCCTCTGTGAGCTCAGCTGTGGGCGATCGGGCATATGGCTCGTCTCTCCCCTCTCCTCCAGGCCTCTCTCTCAGCTTCTTGGTGGCCTCTTTCCATGGCTCTGTGCTCTGCTGATTCCAGCATCTGACCTCTGGGACCTCTCTTTCAGCCTCTCACCGTTTCTCTATCTCTGCCACTTTTTTTCTGTGTGTCTCTATGTTTGCGGCTTTTTCTCTCTCCCAGAAAGAAGATCAAGACCTACCCTGGATCATGCCTCACTGAAATAATCCAAAGACCCAGGTAGATCTAATCCAATCAAAGGGTCTCGCATCCACAGGAATGGATTAGCTTCAAGAACATGATCTTTTCTGGGATCCACGAAAAGCTTTAAATTGTCACATATGTATATACCACATTTTATTTATCCATTCATCAGCTGATGGACACTTGGGTTGCTTCCATCTTTTGGCAATTGTGAATAATGCTACTGTGAACTTCAGTGTGCAAATATCTGTTCAAACCTTGCTTTCAATTCTTTTGGGTTTATACCTTGTATACAACCCAAATAGAGCCAGGAAATCTCGAAGGGGCTGCAGACTGGTTCCAAAGCACCATGTAGAGAAGGGGTCACGAAGGTTGTTGAGACCTTCTCCAAGGGCTCCCCAAGGCCCAGCTTTCCTGGCCTGCCCAGCAAATGCAGCCCTCAGCAAACTTTCCTCCACAGCTCTCAAGGAGCCTGAATCTTTAAACCCCCATTGCTGTGGCCCCTCCCTGGGGAGGGTTGAAACAATGTTGCCACTGCTTTTGTCCTAGATAGCTTGAAAAAGCCAGGGCCCAGGGATCTGAATTTGCTAGTCAGAAGCCATGATCAGTGACCAGCCATGTACAACCCTGTTCTTGGAGAAAAGGACTTTTGTTGTTTCTGTCAGCAGCAGCTGGCCAGATAGGGACCCCATGGCAGCCTGCAGCCGAGTGTGGTGTAGGCGTGCTGGTAGCCACTGCCTGGAGAAGCTATTTAATCTTCTTTACCATAATTTATCAGCCTCTTTCTCCCACTCTTCCTTGGATGCTGTAGAGTATCTACTGGCCTCTGGATTTTCAGAATAATTTTTTCCAACAGTTCCTGCCTGTTTTATTAGTTGTTTTGGTAGAAAGCATGAGTCCTGGAGCTCTGTACTCTGCCATCTTCCCTAAAAGTCCTCCACGAGAGATTTTTAAAATTATTTGTGGACAAATAACATTTCTTATCTGTCATTTCACTCACATTTAGCCTGTGTGTCTACATGCATTCGAGCATTTTGCAAACATTTGAGTGTCTTGATACATGTAGGCTGAGGAAGCACAATGCAAAGCCTTGTTTCAGTTATGTACTTATTAAATTTGGAAACAAGAGATGCTAAAAATATAGAGATTACCTTGAGTAGCAGTGTAATAGTGTTTTGGAATAGCACCTATAAATGATATATATTGGACTCGCCAATCCTAGTTGATGTGAAAAATTAATTCTAGCCTTTGTCGTCCTAGAAAAAACTAGCTCTATTCATCTTCCACTTTCCTTCCAGATTTTCTTTCCTTTTTAAACTTTTTTTTTTGTCTTGCAAAGCTTCTGTATTTTTCCATGATAAATGCCAAATGGTGAGGAATTTGGGCTAACGTTGTAAAAGCAGGGCACTGCTGTGTTAGAGAAGTCAAGAACATTGGTGCAGACTGAGGGTGGGTTTCAGAATGTTGAATGTGGTAAAGCTTCTCATTGCCATTGACTGACTAGGCTGATTGAGAAAGGAACCGGGCAAATTAGTGAAAAATATTTCCTTCTTTTCTAGAACTGCTGTCCCTCAGAAATGCATGAAAGACCCCCTCCCATTAAAAAATAAATAATAAATTAATTAATTAATCTTAAAAAGCCATCAGAGGCTTTCAGTTCCATTAACCGTGGCTGACTGTGTGAGATAGGACCCAAAGGAGCTGGTTCTGGCAGCAGGAACAGTTTGGAGCGTGCCTTCCTCTGTCTCCATCCTCTTACTCTGTGTAACTTTACACTTCAGTTTGAAATTGAAGATGACTTGAAAAAGCTGCCGAATAACGTGTTAGTCCCCAAGGTGTTTGCATCTAGGTATAGCTAAGCATTGAACAGAACTGCAATCGACACATGCTGTCTGAAGCAAGGCATTTAACGTGAGACAGGTAAACCGTAAGCTGTGTTTTCCCCATGCATTTATAATTATAGGTTTTTAGATTAATTTCTCTTGCTTTGTATTTAGTATTTGTCAAAGGGTGAACCTGAGACATTAATAGATAAAAGTCAAACAGTTTTGCTCCATATTAACAAATTGGGATAAAGCTAAGGAAAGGCGGTTGGTTTTTAAAATCCACAATCAAGATGTTTATTTATTTTGAACATTATGGTACCTTTTTAATTAATTCAAAGTGTGAATTCGTTGTCTTGATGCTAAGAACTAATTCTGAGGTTTAGAGGACGCGCTCCGTGCTTTGTCCATCTCCCTTCCCGACCCCGTTACCACTCCTAAGCGGTGACACCGATTCTCCTGCCAGAGTCCCTAAGCCATGGCATTCCAGCGATGAGGACAGCTGTGGAGGCTTAGCCTGGCTCCCTCAGCCCCTGATCTAGAAAAGTCCGAGGGTCACTGTCTCCAGAGTTTCCCTGGGAAACCGAGCCAAAGATACCTCTGTCGGGTTTTGCTTGCTATTGCGTCCCTGCCTGGCCTCCTTCCCATCCCACCTCACTTCCCCAAGCCTCTACTGACCTTATCCCAGAACGCTTCCTGAAAACTCACTTTCACATGAGCATTTGTCTCAGGGTCTATTTCTGGGGGACACAACCTTAGACAAAGACACTTATTAATTTCTAATTTTTCTTTTTAATGTTAGAATTGCCTTCATAGAAAACAAAAAATGATATAATTCATAAGAAAAATCACAATATTCAATTTCTTACTGAGTTAGCCAGCCAAAGGGGTGCTGATGCAAAATACCAGAAATCGGTTGGTCTTTATAAAGGGTATTTATTTGGGATAGAAGTCCACAGTTACTGGGCCATAAAGCTAAGTTTCTTCCCTCACCAAAGTCTGTTGCCACGTGTTGGAGCATGACAGCTGCCGATGTTTGCCAGGGTTCAGGCTTCCTGGGTTCCTCTCTTCCCGGGGCGTGCATCTCTCTGGGCTCAGGCTTGCTTTGTGCCACAAGGCCAGCTGTAGACTATCAGGCAAGTGGCTTTCTTCTCTTCCCAGGGCCTTCTCTCTTTCCTCATGACCAAGCTCCTCTGTACACAACTTCCCGGGGCTCCAGCTCAAGACTCTGCATCACAACTCCAACTCAAAACTGCTCCAACACTGTCCATTGCCATGCTTTTATCTTCGAGACCCCACCCACCAAGGGGTGGGGCTCAACGCCCTATTGAAGTGGCCCAGTCAACGCCCTAATCATAACTTAATCATGCCCAGATTAACAGACCAGTTTACAAGCATAATCCAATATCTATTTTTGGAATTCATAACTATATCAAACTGCCAAACTGCTACACCTGCCATCCAAAAATGATTACTATAATTTCAACAAACTTATTTAAAGCTTTTATTTATGATATAAAAAATGTGAAATATCAGCATAGTATCTGTGTGTGTGAGTGTGTGTTATCACTTTTAATAGCTGGATGCAAAATTTATTTTACCAATCCAATTTTTAAAAATATTTGGGTTGTTTTTTACATGTACTATTTTATATAACAATGCAACAAACATCTTTGCAATATCTCTTTGCATATTACCATTTTTTAACTTATGATATACATTCACAGAAATGGAATTTCCAGGTCAAAATATATATCCACTGGTACATAGTACAAACATTTTTTAAGGATATGTTGTAATGTTTTATATTTCCCTAAAACAATAAATATGAAATTGCAAGTTTTCTGATAGCTGTGTGAGTGCTCAGGGATGGACATTTAAGAAGTTTCCATTGCCTTGACTTCACTCCAGCTTTAGACGACTAGGATACCTGTACAAGTTCTGGTTGTAGTCTCACTCTATTCCCTTCCATTCAGAGAATAAGATGTGAAATAATTAGGACGGCATTAAAAATCATCAATGCTTCATGACCAAGTCCTCTCGTCTGCCGCCTGCCCTCCTGTTCCCATCCCTCTCTCATGTTCACAAATTAATATTTCAGTGAAGTACCAGTTGCCTCGGTGCACCAGCCCCTCTCATGCCTCCAGCCCTCTGTAATCATCGTTTCCTCTGCCAAACTGTCCAGCTGTCTCATTCTTTCAGCCTCAGAGCAAATGATACATATTCTATGTGGCCTTCTCTAAAACCTGAGGTTGGCCCCGTACTGCCTGCATTAAGGCAATCACCAGGATGGGGTCATTCCACCGCCCCCCATTGTTGATCTCCTTATAGACTGTAGGCTCCTTGTGAGGAAAAGTCATGTCCACTTTTGTCATCCCCAGGGCTTGTGTGGTAATTGGTATATTTAAAATACTGCAAGCCTTGCCCTTAACTATATATATATATAGAGAGAGAGAGACAGAAAGTTTGTTGAAAATTTGGAGACGCTTAAAAAAAAACAAAATTTCAAGCAATGATTGTTTAAAAAGCTTTGCTTATTTCCCTTAGTGGCAATATTTTCAGTTTAACATCAGAGCAACTTCCCATGTTTCCATTTATAGCTCATTTGTGCTTAATTTGAAGAAAGTTCGCCTCAGCGCAGTACTTAGTGTGATTTACACATTTACGCAAAGTGCCTGAAGGCATATTTGAGTACCAAGGTAAGCAAAGGAGCACTGGAGGACGCGGTAGGAGGACTCCTTGACTGTACATCCCAGCTCACCACAGACAATTAGCTTCCCACTTTTACTCATTTATTTCTAGGATTTCCTGCAAGAGAAGAAAATGTTTATTGTTATGCTCAAATAAATAGAAAATTTGAAATATTGCCTAAGAAAACCCTGGCACAAGTAAACCGAGAAGCTTGTTCTGCCAGTGCCTAAGGACTTTGAGTAAAGATGTAAATATAAGCAGTATTCAGGCACATTTTTACGTGTAAATATGCTACTGTAGTCATATAATTCTTTTCCAATTTTCATCTCACTCTTTGAAATTTCTCTCTGTAACTACTCCACCCAGTTCTTTACTGTTATCTTCAAATATACTAAACACTGCAAAATCTTTAAATACAAGTAGTGTCTCTCTCTCTCTCTCTCTCCACACACACACACACACATACACACACCTTTCTTTTACCTTTCTATCCAAGTTAAGATTCCATTCTTTCTCCTTCCTTCAACATCATGAAAATACAGTATGACTCACTTCCAACACATTTTAAATGATCAGCTCCCTCCTTCAGTGCCTCGTCATCTGAGGTCTAGCATCACTATCCAAGCTCTTCTCTTGGAGGTACGTTTCCCTAAAGCATAACTTAGAACATAGGCTGGTTCCGCTCAAAGCATTTTAGAGACTCCAGTCTTTGGCATGACATTCAAGTTCCTCAGTAAGCTGGTCAGAGAAGACTTTCCTGAAGAAATAATACTCAAGATATCCTAACGCAGAGGGGCAAGTAGTGAGTTAGCTAGAGGACTGGTAGGTAAAGGTAAAAGATTGGGATGTTTTGGATATTCCCAATAGGAACAGCCTCAGCAACAGCCTGTAGTCCAGAAGGAGTGTGAGGTACAAAAGAATCAGAAAAATTATCCAGTAGGAATGTGGAGTGTAAGAAGGAAGAGGACATGGATTGGACTTGAGAGGAAAGAGGTCATATAAAACAGCTCGTTTTGGACTGGGTATTAAGAGCAATGAGAAAATAGTTTGTTTTAAGGGATATGTTAAGTAAAAAAAAAAAAACAAATTTGATGCTGTCTTGATTTCCAAATGAGGATGTTAGAGAAGCTCTCCATATATTGAGAAAGTCAATTATTTCTAAAGAAACCAAGACATTTTTGGTAACTACAATTGTAAGCATCTTTAACATTAAGCCTCATATATACAATCTGGGATATCCCAAAATATTATTGACAAGATAGGTGATCAAAATTATCCAGATGAGTTGGGAAATATGTAATAAATTATATATTATGTAACAACCGAAAAGAGCAATAGTACACTTTAATTTGACTATTAGAGAAGAAAAATTACACTAGGGAAAATTTTACATCTGATTTAACCACTTATAAAAGGCATTTGAGAAGTACAAATCCAGCGTTGAGCAAACTATTTCCAAGAGCTACATGGAACTACTACTACTTTCAAAACTGCTTCTTTTTGAAATTTGTGCAAAATGCTTCTTAAGCCTTTTCAGTAAGCTTTTCCTAGCAGGGCCACAAGTCTTCATGTAGCATGTTTATTAGTCAGGACGTTAAGCTTAGCATTTTTATTAACAAACTCCTAACAGGTCTAGTTTTTCCCACTTGGGCTGCCAAGTACTACCTAGACTATCAGGCGTGATATCTAATAGAAAGATTTTGTCAGAGATAGTAAAATGAATGTCTGCATCCCAAAACATTTCATTTCCTCTATAAAAGAAGCTTTAGTGTTCAATCTACATATGCATACTTACTTCTCCTGAGCATGAGATTCAGAATTACTATTGCCAGAAAGTTGATATCAATTCGTATTGCTTTATTTTCCTTTTGACAAGGTCTGATCATTCAGATGCCGAAACTAATGAAATAACTGATCATTAGAGGATAGAAACAGTTTCTTAAAGTCGTTAGTGGTTTTGGCTGTCTTGGGGACAGATGGATGGAGTGGGAGATTGTGGGGAAGAACAAAAGGAGCAGACTGGAGAAGAGTGGAAGGGCCAGGGGCAAAAGGGGAAGGAGAAATGTCTCTGTATTTTAATGAAATGTGCTTATCTTTCAACATGGTAATACTGTAAAGTTATATTTATAATATCCACTATATCTTTCCTGTATGATCATTTTGATAAATTATTTTCTATCTCCCCAACCTAAAACAGATACCTAGATCAGGCCTTCCAAACATGAAGAAAAATTAGTTTGCCATCATCAACTATTGTGCTGGAATTAATTGTTAGTTTCCAGTAATTACTAAATGCTCAAGCGCTTGCAAGGTTAAAGAAGTTGGTACCCGTCTTACCTATTTTTCTAAGTTCTGCTATACTTCTAAGACAAAAGAGAAAGTTTTATATGCCAGTACTTAGAACATGTTTTCCACTCAAATGACTCAATGTCAAATTTTCCAATATTGAAATACATTTCTGGAAAGCAGTCACATCCCTTTTTAATCATATTGAATTCTATATGAACTTAAATTTCCTAGTGCAAGACATGAAACAGAAAGACAGTGAAGGTTTGCCTGAAAGCCTTATTGAAATTTAGCCTCAGAAGTGTTTGGTTGCTTTAATAGTTGAAAATGCTCCTGGAATGCATGACACGAAGAGACAAAAGTTTCCTGTATAAAAGGGCATGTGTGTAATTGAGTATAACTTCTTGGCAGCACACTTCTCAGAAATTGTTCCTTTCAGTTCTGAACCCCACTGATTGTAAACTGAGTCTTCTGTATAATTGCAAATGGTTAGAAAATGATAGTCTCAAAGAGTATTATAGAGGCTCAGCTCAGCAGTTCACTGCAGTTCAATATTAGCAACTTTTGAGTCTCAAGCATTGCCTAAATTGGTACACGAACATACAGCAATGGCCCCTGTAGTAGGACAAGGAATAGAAAATTAAGGAAATTCGACAGAGCTGATGAGTTCAAAGATAGACTGATTTGATATACCACCACTGAGCCTGTCTCATGAGGTCGTCAGCCCTGTTGGATTAACTTCCACCCTCACGCAGTTTAGGTACCTCTTAGATAATAATATCTTCCAAGGTCCTATTTACAAATGGGTACACACACACAGGACCAGAGATTGGGACCTGAACATGCCTTCTGTGGGGGGTGTGATTCAATTGTCAACCCTTCTAGGATTGTACACCAAGGAAAGTTAACAGTATCTTTTAGGGGACGTATTTAGGGTAGGTTTTCCTCCGGCAGAACAGATCTGACAGCTACTGTTAAATTTTTTACCTGGACAGAACTGAAAGATAACTGAATGAAAACAGGAATTAAGAAACTTAGATCTATTTTTGATAAACAAATTAGCAAACACCAAAATAGCATGTCTTCTAAAATTATATTAGAATTCATAGAGTAAGAATGATTACTTAAAAAATCAGGTGCTACTTGAATGATGCTGCCAACACTAGCATACAATCAGCCTTTATGTTAATTAGAATCATGGATAACTAAATTCTAGAATGCAATAAATTCTGGAAAACAGCCAGCATACCAGAATTCATGCAATGCAAAACAAACTACCTAACATTGGACTGAGGAAAATAGTTGATTCCCAATCCCAGGGTGCTACACTATGAAAACTGTCCTTGGTGATAGATTTCAGAGGTATGCAGTCATTCTCCCTTGGTAATTCAGGTGCCAGACACTTAAATTTGTTATTTCATAAACTAAAAATACACATTGATATCAATTTTAAGTATGAGAATATAGGCAAAAATTGCTGATAATATAAAGTAATAGAGCTACAATTGATGCTTAATTTTCTATACCTTGCTTCTTCTAAATGATAAAATTTGTTGTAACTTTTTGGTATCATAAAGACGAGGGCAGTACATCATCATAAGGTATGTCAACTCCATGTGTGAAAAATAGTGGCAGAGTAGATTGGTGACTTCCTTACATTAATCATAAATAATAACAGTTAAGTACCTACTTTGTACCAAATAGTCTAAACACATTGTGTTTTTTCATTTTTCAATTAATTATACAAGCATCCTGCAAGATAATTTTCTCATGATTTTTCTCAACTTCTCCAGATGTTGATTCTGAGGTATCAGGCTGTTAAATAATTTGTGAGCAAGGAATAAGACCCAGGCTGTCTGACTTAGGAGTTGGTGATCCCAACCAATACATTCCACTACTTTGTAATCTCAATTCATATCAATTAATATTTTGTTCTTATTATAGTCAGGCAATCTCTAGCACTTTCAAACTCCAGGTATGTGCTAGCCCTGGATCTAGAATGAAGCAAGCAGCATTTCTGTGGTATAGTTACAAAATTTTAAAAATATTTTAAATACTACTATCATTTTAAGTTAAATATTGTATTTCTCACTTTGTAGTTGAGGAAAATAATGCCCAGAATCCCTATTCCTATCAGTAATTATAGGAGTTATAATTCTCTCTCTACTTTCTTTCACAATAGCCTTGAATACTTAAAATAGAAGGATGGTAGAAAAATGCTTGTTTGTAAATTCTGTTGTTTCCAGTCACATCTTCCAACAGTCTCACCTATTAGGAAACACATGACAATTAAAAAATGTTTTTGAGTAAATGCAAAGATTTATGTATAAAGCAAGATTTTATTACTTTTGCTAGTTAACATTGTCATCAATTCAATTTTAGTAGCATTAGGAAAATAAGTGGAACATTTCCACAATCAGGTAAACTGTCCAGCCTTTAATATTATGCGGTTATTGCTTACCATTTCATTTAATAAGTTATTTTTTAAAATTATCTCATGCTATCTGAATACGTTGACTTCAGTCTTTTAGGATAAATTAGCAAATGTAGTTGTGCTTCCAGATTTTGGGAAAAGAGTAAGTTTAAAGAAACAATTAAGCACAATTTTATTTATTTATTTATTTATTATTTTTACTTTTTTCATGTTTTGAAGAAAAATAGAGCAGAATTCTTAAAAGGACATATTCTAGGTTAAATTCAGATCATAGAGAGACCCAAACAGGATATTAATATTGATGCCTCAAATGCGACAAACTGCTGTCTTTTAAACAGCCCCTAAATATAAGAAGCTTGTCTAAAAGCAAAAAACTACCTATCACCTATTTCCATCTCAATGCCAAAAAAAAAATATGGTGCTAATCAGAAAATCAGCACGAACATAAGGAATACCTAAGATACCAAAATCAGGAGTGAATATTTATTAATTTACTGAACAAATGCTTCTTCCGCACCCACCATTTTAATCTAAAATATTGCAGCCAAATTCATATATTTTTGACACAAACATGACTCTAAGAGCATTGGCTTTCTGGAAGAAAGAAAGAAAGAAAAATAGATCCCAAATGGGAACTTTTCATTCCTTAGTGAACTGAATGGGAGGAAAACATTCTTGCTTAGAAGCAGAGGTGGTAGAGAAGATGGGCTGTCTGGGCTTAAAAATCACTGTTGAGACCCATTTTCAGAAGCAAATGCCCTATTTTTCTTCTACATCACATCTCACTGTGTAATGAGCATCTTATTAATATTTTTGTAATTCTATTTATATAAAAAAATGTTTGGCAGTTTTTTTTCTGTTTCTCAGACCTCTCCTGTTGGGTAAACCAATGACTGAAAGTGTCTTTTGTAAACTGTTGCACACTGTGATTTAGGAGCATGACGGGGAAGCGGGCTCTTAGGTGCTGTGATGGTTTGGGTTTAGACCCAGGCCCTGCCTGCCAGGTTTAGCATGGTAGAGGAGACCCTTCCTCATTTCTAAGGGTCAGTTTCCCCGTTTAAAAAATCAGGGTAATGAGTCCCCTCTCATAGTGGGTTTTTTTTTTTTGAGAATTTTATAATGCTAAATGTGTATGATGAAACTGATACCAAGTAAGTGCTCAATAAAGAATACTCTTCTGTCATTTATCTTTTGTTAATAGCTTTTAAAAATGTTTCCCATGGAAGCAAAGCCTAGGATCCTGACTGCCAGAGCAGTAACCGGGAGCGTGAGGTGAAGTGAGATGAGCCAGGGCTCACAGGTTACTTTCCAAGCACACCTGGACTGAGGAGTAGACGTGAGCAAGTGAGCATTGCAGATAACAAAACTCTGGAGATACGCAGACATCTATTTCCTAGACCGCACCTGGTGTCCAGGTGCACAGCCTAAAAGAGCCCCGCGGGCAGTAACAGCAGATGTAGTGCAGAGCCAGAGCTGGGAGCGATTACAGTGGTGGGGCACCTTTCTGGAGCTGCGCTAAGCTTTCAGCTTAGCTCCTTTTACATGAAGAACAGCAGACCCGGAGTTCTCCGCCATATTTTGCTTCACAGTAATTGACACAGTCTGCCTCGTTATGTAAATCACTGCCCCAGTACTTAACTTCTCAAGACTCCTTCAGGCGAGCAACCCTGATGTTGTGTAATCTTTAGGAAGCAGCCAATAGATCAGGTTGTAATAGGTGCCACATTCAAAGACTGCTTTTCCACAGGGCTTGAAAAGCTGCGCGGAGAGTGAAGGCAGAAATAACCTCTCACAATCCCTTTCCCCTGATGGTTATAGAAGTATCCACTTCTAATCAACCTGTTCCCAGAATGGATTTCAGAATTTCCAATACCAGCTAAAGCTTGAGGACTTCCATTTCAGTGTTGAATATTTTACCACTTATGAAGGGAATTTAGGCATCTGTACAAACACACATTTCCAATGTCGTCAGTATGATATCTGCACAAAGGCTGAAGAAGGATCTGAATAATTTTAGCTTTAAAGGCATTATGCCAATCCAGAACACTTTGGATTCTTTTTTTCATGTTATTTGCAAAGTACTTTACGGTTAAGATATTTTGAAATCTTCATTAAAACCTGGTATTAATAGTCAGACACGTTACTATTTGTTCTAGTCTACAAGGTCCCTTTTATTTTCAAATTGAGGCATAACATGTTGAAAACCATGGTGAGAAAAGAGGTGTAAGGGAAAATAAAATAATTATGAAAGGAAAAAAATTGTCACTTAGAAAAGACAAGAATTTAAATGGTCAAAGGCGCCAACCTCTTTCCATCAAGTAAAGGTGTTTGGCTTATGTCACCGCAGTTCACAGTCAAAATTTCAAAACAAGTGTTATTTTAGCCACTATTCACAGGTTCAAAATATATTAAAAAGATAAAACTGCCTGAACCATTGAGTTTCTTTCTTCCCTTTGTAATTGTTTCTGTTATAACAGTCTATTAAATGACCCAGCAGGAAGAACTTCCCTAGATGAAATGCTGCATGCTTTAATATTTGAATTGGCAACTGAGCATTTGGGTACAGAAGTAGTGAGGGGATAAAGCATGTTTGCCTGAGCTCGAAATCTCCAATTTTGAGAGTCCTCAGTGTTCAAGCAAGTCAACGAAAATGCCCCCCCCTTTGTATGAACATACACTCAAGTACACAAATCTGATTCATGCAGCTGATTTATTCCACGAGCATTTGTCCTGCTTCTAATAGATATCAAGTCTTAGAGAACCAAATATTATAACCGTAACTCAAAACTTATCTAAAATTTTACAGATTGTCCCTTATACTTGTCTGGAGCCATAGTTTTTACTAATCATACTGGTTCAGAACAAGTCAACCTTTTCAGATCAGTAAGCTCTTTTAGATTCTCTTTAAATTTGTATTTGACAGATTTGCTATAGAGTCAAGTTCAAAGTATGGAAATATGTCACAGAAGCACTCCGAAAGCATTTGCTCTGGGGGTGTGGTTTTGCTGATATAAGAATATCTTCCTTGGATTACCTGATGCTGGCTTCAATTTGCAATTACAGACAGGGTACCACCAAAATGGACCTATGAGTGAGAGATGGATTTCACTCAGCTTACACTAATGTTTAGAGTCTTGGTATTTGACACTCCCATGAAATCAGATTTCAAGTAGACTTGGACTTGATAATGACGAGCCATCCGAAGCAGGGGGCCAAACTAAGGGAAGCACAAGAATGTGAAACTGGAAACCTTGAACTTGAACTGATAGCAGGGTGTTACTAAATTTCAGCTATGAATATCAGCACAAGTCACCCAAAGCCCCCTGCCCCCCACCTTATTATTCAATGATTCAATTTCAACACAAAGGTTGTAATCCTTGGACACATGATTCTGTGAAGCTGCAGTAAATCGTCAAAGCAAAAAAAATTAAATGCGAGTCCAGGAATCTGAATGTAGCAGACATAAGTCTATGATATTCAGACAGCACAATATGGCCATCACACTTTAGTCAATTCCTTCTAAACTGAAGTTATCTTTAGTAAAAAAATAATAATAATAATAATAATTAAGGAATCTTTTCATTAGTAAGAATCCAAACATGCTACTATTTTCTTGCCCCCAAATCAAACCATGTATGTCATGAAACTTTCTAGTGTTAGTGTACTTATTGAAATGAGAGCATAAGTGCTTTCTAAATTCAAATTAGGGGATCACGTGAAGATGCATGTGATCAGGAATCTCAGTAACCAACATTAACTGGAAAATAATACAGCCAAAAATCTATCTACTTTCAACTTTTTTCAAGATAAAGAGAGTAAGATAAAATAATCATCTGCAAAAGTATGAGTCATAGTACAGCTATCTTGTACAAAAATATACAGTAAAAAATAGCTGTACATGCAGGGTTTATTTTCAATACCTACGAAGAAAGTGAGATGTAGGTGTTTCTAAGCTCAGTAGTTAAAAAACTAAAATGTCTAAGAATATACTTATGGTTTAACTATAGGTAGGCAAAGATCCGCAATTCTGGTTCTTAAGTGAGATTTCCTTAGGCTAATAATCAAATTTTAATACGTAATAAAATGGAATTAGAAGGTCTTCTTGAAGAGTGTGGCCTACTTGTTTGTGCCTTTGTGATGTGAAGAATTAATGTTTAGTAGGCTATAAATATGGACAGGAAAAGGCAGCACAAATAGAAGCTAGAGTGAGAAATCTGGAGTCATGGAGACAAACAGTTTTTTGTTGTTATTTGTGTGCTTTTCAGAAGAGCTTGCTTTAAGTCTTGTTTTCCATTTAATAACTAAATACCTGCTGGTAAAGTCTGAACCTCAGCATGTTATCTATAATATGAGAATCATCATGATGAAACATGTTTCTTGGCCAATGTGCGGAAGATCCGTATGAATTATTCTACTATTATAAATTACTGTGATTGATAGTGGTTATTTAGTAGGAAGTGTTTACAATATGCCAAGAAATTTATATATACTGTCTCTATCACAACAGCGCTTCAAGAACAATATCTATCTACAGTTGAAAAATAGAGGGCATGTGATTAAGTATTTTTACAGGGTCATATGTTAGTGGGCAGAAGAAGCCTAGATCTGAGATGTGGTCTATTTGACCCCCAAAACTGTGTTTTCTGCTGCCCTGCTGAACTCATTATTTTTAATTCCCTCCATTTGGTGATCTGTTTTCAAATGCTGGCCTCTTGGGTCATGTCGTTGCTCCATGCTAAATATTAACAAAGATTATAAGCAGTTCTCTATAAACCTAAAAATAAGTTCTCTTGGATGGGAAAAAGAAAGATAAATGACATAGAGAAGGCAGGGATTTAGAAAAGGACCCATTGTACTATTAGTGATTGCAAACCAGATGTCAACGCAAGTGGGATATTTTTCT
>JAQZBX010031885.1:0-26119 GCA_029593785.1 Cabassous unicinctus
AAAAAAAAAAAAAAGAATAAAAGGAGCTTTTGGAGTTTAAGACCTAACCTTACTTCTGTTTTTCTGGATGTTTTTACAGAATGCCATTGAATCAAATAGATTTAAAAGAATAATCCTTTTGCCAGATAAAGGATGCTTCTGCTTCAAATGCAAACTTGAAAAAGGTTAATGTTGGTAGGAACCAATTAAAAGGTTTTACATGCTTTCTTGCATTATAAAACAGTATTCAAAAAACAACTTAGCTTTTTTTTGCTCACCTTGGGTTACCATTACATATATCCATAATTGTGCCTTTTATTTTTTTTCTCTCTTCTTTCTCCTTCTGCTGTTTTTGTGTATATGTAGCTATAGTTCTATAGCTAATGGGCCAGCTCTGTGAGTTGGCACGTTAAAGATAACTATGGTTTAAAAGAAATAAGAGGGAATACTTTTTAATACACATAGTACTGGTTAGAAAGAAACAGACCAAAACATGAACAGTGAAATCATTTGGTGGTTTGATTACACATGATTTTAATTCCCTATTTAATAATTCTGGTTATTTTCTAAGTTCTCCATAGTAGCACATAAATTGTGTTAATATTTGCATTGAAAGATTATAAAAATAAGAAAAAAAAGAGTGCTTTATTTGAGCCTTGGACAGGTTAAGAAGAGATGTCCTAATACCTTTATTTTACTCCTGAAACCCAAGCAAGAAGCATGCAGGTATGATATGCGCAAGGTGACAGAGTAAGAGCCTCTGTGCCAAAGACTCCCTCCCCTCCCCATCCCGCTGGAAACAATGAAAAAACAAACAGAAACAGTCAGAACCAACTTTCCGAGAACTCTGGAGGGCACTAAAAGATAAACAGTAGCCAAACAAACATGGAGTAAGGACAAAAGAAAACCAAAAAAAGGTAGAAAACCATCAGGATGCTTCCACGTGTCTGTCCCCTCCCACAGCTCAGCAAGGCACCAACAGGCTGTGGCATTCCCAGTGCAATAGCCCTGCACTCCCAGAGATGCAATGCATGTCGCCAGAGCCATCACCTGCCCTACAAGCAATGTTAAAGGGAGGTCTCCAGACCAAAAGGAAAGGACACTATATAGAGGATCAAAGCAGCCTAAAGAAATAAACAACTGTGGTAAATGTAGCACTATGGATAATTATAAATGCCAGTACTATTGTATTTTTTGGTATGTAACTCTACTTTTTACTTCTTATAAGTTCTAAAATGCCAATGCATTAAAAAGTAATGATAATTTGCATATTGATGTTCTGAGCGTCATTATTCACAATAGCCAAAAGATGGAAACAAACCAAGTGTCTATCAAATGATGAAAGGATAAACAAAATGTGGTACATACATATGCTGGAATACTATATTGTCATAAGAAGAAATGAAATCAGTACACATATAACAATATGGATGAACCTTGAGGACATTATGTTCAGTGAAATAAGTCAGACACAAAAGGACAACTACTGTATGGTCTCACTAATATGAACTAAATACAAAGAATAAACACATGGAGGAACTAAATTCTAGTGTATAGGTTACTAGGAGAAAGGATGAGGGCTGAGAAGGGGTACTGATGCTTAATGTATGGAGAATTTTCAATTAGCTTGACTGTAAAAGTACAGAAATAGAATTGATGGTAACACATAATAGTGAGTATAACTAACATGGCTGGTTTACAAATGGGATTGTGGCTGAAAGGAGTATTCTAGGGATGTAAATGTCAATTGAAAGACAGCTAGACGATAACCTAGGGACTGATTAACTTAGTGAGCCCAGTGGTGGATAAGGATTGTGGATAATAGTACAAATACAAGAACGTTCTTCTATGATCTAGAACAAATTTACATTACCGTTACAAGGTGTTAATTATGGTGATGAATGGGAAAAATACAACAACCTATGGACTACAATTTACTGCCGTATTTTAATATTCTTGCATCAGTGTCAAAGAAGGTACTATGTGAACGCTAATGATCAATAATGGGTGGTGGTGGGGGAGGTAATGGGATTTTTTTCTTTTTTCTTTTGGACTAAAGAAATTGTTCTAAAATTTACTGAGGCAATGACCACACAACTCTGTGATGCAAGTGAGAGACACGGAGTGTACACTTTGGATGAATTGTATAAGGCATGGGTCTGAACTATGTGGTGGGTGATAGACTGTGGTTAACAGTACAAATATGAGAGTACTCTAATGAACTAAAACAAATGTATAATACTAATACATGGTGTTAATAATAAAGGAGTATATGGAAAAACGATACCAAATGTAAGCTATGGACCATAATTAGTAGTAAAATTTTGATGATGCTCTTTCATAATCTGTAAAAAATATGCCACAACAATGCAAGGCATTGGTGGAGGGGTGATGTATGGGAATATTCTGCACATTATACATGACTGTTTTGTAAGCTTATAACTTTTCTAATTAAAAACTTAAAAAGTAATGATAAATTTATGATTTGGGACATAAAATGCATAAAGATATAATTTGTAACAAGTATAACAAAAAGGTGGGGGGTTGGAGGGGTATAAGAACAGTATCTGTGTATGCTGTTGAAGTTAAGTTGGTATCAAGTTGTTATAGATTTAGGATGTTAAATTTAAGCCCCATTGTAACAACAAAGAAAATATCTGAAATAGATATACAGAAGGAAATGAGAAGGGAATCAAAATGGTACACTACAAAAAATCAAATAAATATTCAAATATCCATTAACATAAGAATTGAGGGAAGACAAAAAAAAAAGAATAAGACTTACAAAGACCAAAAGCAAAATTGCAAAAGAAAGTCTTATGTTACCAGTAGTTACTTTGAATGTAAATAGATTAAATTCTCTAGTCAAAAGGCAGAGACTGGCAAAATGGATAAAAAAGCATGACAGAACTATCTGCTGACTTCAAAAGTCTCAGCTTAAATTTAAAGACACAAGTTGGTTGAAAATGAAGTGATAGAAAAAATATATACCATGCAAATAGTGACCAAAAAAGAGCTGGAATAGCTATACTAATATGAGATAAAATAGACTTTAAGTCAAAAACTCTTATGAGGGTCAAAGAAGGTCACTGTATACAATTCAACAAGAGGACATAACAATTATAAGTACTATGATAAATATTAGTAATAAATAATATTATAAATATATATATATGCACCTAATGGCAAAGCCCCTAAATATAAGAAGCAAATATTGACAAATTTGAATGGAGAAATAGAAGGATCTACATTAAAAGTATGAGACTCAATATACCACTTTCAATAATAGATAGAACTATTAGACAGAAGATCATTAAGGAATTATAAGACTTGAATGACAATATAATCCAACTAGACTTAACAGACATATATAGAATACTTTCATGCAATCAAAGCAGAATACACATTCTAGTTTACATGGGTCATACTGCAGGATAGAGCATATGTTACATCACAAAACAACTCTCAATAAATTAAAAAATGTTGAAATCATACAATGTACCTCTCCTTCCACAATGGAATGAAGCTAGAAATTAATAAGAGAGGGAAATGAAAAATGCACAAATATGTGGAAATTAAACAACAAACTCTTAATCAGCCAATGGGCCAAAGAAGAAACCACAAAGAAAATTAGGAAATACCTTGAAGTAAATGAAAATGAAAACACATAATACCAAAACTTATGGGATGAAGCAAAGGGAGGGGTGAGAGAGAAATTTATAACCCTAAATGCTTACATTAAAAAGAAGAACAATCTCAAATCAAAGATCTAACCTCACAAGTGAAAGATCTAGAAAAAGAAGAGCAAACTAAACCAACAGTGAGCAGAAGGAATGAAGGAAGAAAGATTTGAACAGACATAAATGAAATCAATGATTAAAAAAATACTAGAGAGCACCAAAAAAAAAAAAGTTGGTTATTTGAAAAGACCAATAAAATTGGCAAACATTTAGCTAGACTGACAAAAGACAAACTTTGTCACACAAATAACTAAAATCAGAAATGAAAGGGGGGCAGTTAGTACCAACCCCACAGAAATAAAAAAGGCTTATAAGAAAACACTATGAATATCTGTATGCCAAGAAATTAGATAACCAAGATGACATGGACAAATTCCTAGAAACACACAAACTACTTGCCCAGACTCAAGAAGAAATGGAAGATCTCAACAGAAAAATAAAGAGATTGATTCAGTTATCAATACTTCCCAAAAAAGAAAAGCCCAGGAACAGATAGCTTCACTCATGAATTTTATCAAATTCCAAGAAGAATTAATACCAATGCTGCTTAAACTCTTTTAAAAAATTGAAGAGGAGGGAATACTTCCTAAGTCATTCAATATTATATTTTAAGTTCTAGTCAGAGCAGTTACACAAGAAATAGAAATAAAAGATATCCAAATTGGAAAGGAAGAGTTAAACCTATCTGCATTTTACAGATGACATGATATTAGATATAGAAAATCCAAAGTAACCATCAAGAAAACTACTAAAACTAATAAATTCAGCAAAGTGGGAAGATACAAGATCAACACGCAAAAATCAATTATATCTATACATTAGTAGTGAACAATCTGAAGAGGAATTTAGAAAACAATTCTGTTCACAATAGCATCTAAAACTAAAATATCTAGGAATATATTTAATGAAAGAAGTGAAACACTTCTACACTGGGAAGTACAAAACACTTCTGAAAGGAATTTAAAAAGACCTAGATAAATGGAAAGATATTCCAAGTTCATTGATTGGAACACATAATATTGTTAAGATTTCAATACTACCCAAAGTAACTTATAGAGTGAGTGCAATCCCTCCAAAATTCCAGAAGCCTCTTTTTGGAAATGGAAAAGCCAATCTTCAAATTCATATGGAATAATGGGCAGCCCTAAATAGCCAAGTCATTCTTGATTTCAACATTTACTTGAAAGGCACAGTAATCAAAACAATATACATATAGACCAATGGAATGTAATTGAGAGTTCAGAAATGAATCCTCTCATCTGTGACTGGTTGATTTTTGACAAGGGAACCCAGTATATTAAATGTGGAAAGAATAATCTCTTCAACAAAGGGAAGACCCCTAAATCACACTATATACAAAAAATAACTAAAAAGTGAATTAGGGACCTAAATATAAATACTAAAAGCATAAAACTCTTAGAAGAAGTCATAGGGAGAAATCTTCATGACTTTTGATTTGGTAATGACTTCTTTTATATGACATCAAAAGCATGAGCAATGAATGAAAAAATAGTTGAAAATAGATAAAATGGACTTCATGAAAATAAAAATCTTTATTGCAACAAGAAAAAAGTGAGAAGATACCTAGAAATGGTAGAATGCTGCAAATCATATATCTGGTAAGAGTTTAATACCCAGAATATGTAAAGAACCACAACTGAAGACCAAAAAAGATAAATGACCAAATTAATAATGGGCAACAGGGTGTTTCCTTGACTAAGATGGGTGAGTGACATGCTTCAGGGCTTCATCCCCCCACAGAAGCTTTGAACAACAAGCAAAGACCAGCAGAAGCAGCTTTCTCAAAGCTCCAGAAAAGGGTTAAAGGACTTTCAAGAGAAAGACTACGTAAAAGCAATAGGATCTTGTGGCATCCTGGCTGGTCCCTCCCTCACCGTCACCAGTTCAACACAGAGCTAGGCTGTGCTCCCTGTGTGGATTCTTGGTCCTAGTTCTGGAGGGAGCAGAGTAACACTTGTGCACATACTGGGAGCATGTATGTCTGTCCCAATCTGTCTGGTGGTGGCTTGAAGGACTGGCCATCCCAGAACTTGCCCAGAATGTAGAAGGCAGTTCACAGAGGTCTCCTACAGAACACTGTGGGAAAGCAGGAGAGTAGTCAAGTGTCTGAATGGGGAAAGAGAGTGCTGACTTTAGGATATAGAGTGCAGTGCTTGGTACAGTAAAACTGTATCCTAGGGAAGAGGGGATATTCATGTCTCTGTAAACAAGGAAATCCCTAGGACCACATGCTTAAACGCAAAGAAAGACACATGTGCAGAAAGGATCCAGGCGGCCCCTATTCTTCAGCCTGGAGCTAGTCTCTAAAATCATTGTGTAGAAATGTTCTAAAGGAGAATGCAGGCACAGGTCAATCTACAAAGACAGGAATATGTTTTTTCTTTTTCTTGTTCCTCTTCCTCCTTCTGCTTCTCCTCCTCCTCCTCCTTTGTCTTTGTCTTCTTTTTGTTTGCTCCTGGCAGTCAAAGAAGGCACTTCCATAACACTAGCTGGATAGAAGCTTAAGGAACTGATGCCTCAGAGTCTAAACCCCAGCAATAACAATTTAATATATCAAAATGCCCAGGTTTCACCAAAAGATTACAAATCATACAAAGGAATAGGAAGTGACAGCCCAGATGAAGGAGACAATTAAAGCCTTAGATCCCATCAATGAGGAGGACCAGACCTGAGATATACCAGAAAAAACTTTTAAGAATGTTCCTAAATATAATCAAAGAGCTAAAGGAAAACATGAACAAAGAACTAAAGGAAATCAAGAAAACAAGAGAGGAACACAAAAAGAATATCAACAGAAAAAATGGAAACTTGAAAAGGAACCAATCAGGGCTGAATACCATGATAACAGAAATTAAAAATTTCCTCCAGGGTTTCAAGAGCAGATAGGAGCTGGAAGAGAAAAGAACCAATGAATGTGAAGATAAGACAATTGAAATCATCAGTCTGAGTAGAAGAAAGAAGAAAGAATGAAGAAAAGTGAACAGACTGAGCAAGCTGTGGGACAAAACCAAGTGTACCAATATACATATTGTGAGAATCCCAAAGAAAAATGGGTAGAGAGAATATGCAAAGAAATAATGGCTGAAAACTTCCCAAATTTAATGAAAGATATGAATATACACATCCAAGACACTCAATGAACTCCAAGCAGAATAAACACAAATAAAGCCATGCTGTGACCTGTTATACTCAGACTTTCAAAAGCCAAAGATAAAGAGAGACTTCTGAAAGCATCAAGAGAGAAGCAGTATGTCATGTATAAGGTAGCCTCAATAAGATTACGTGCAAATTTCTCATAAGAAACCATGGAGGCAAGACAGCAGTGGGATGACATATTTAAATTGCTGAAAGCATAATATTGCTAAACAAGAATTCTATATCCAATAAAACTGACATTCAAAAATGAGGGAGGGAGGGGCTTCTGGGAAGATGGCATCAGAATAACTAGGCAGGGCTCAACTATCTCACAAAAACAATGGAGGAAGGGCAAAAAGCTATCCGAGGAAGCTGCTTTGGGAATCTGCAAAACAGGATAGAGAGACAAAGAGGCTAAATGAAAATCATGAGTTACTGACCCCTGTGTCTGGGAATGGCATATATCCTCCACCCTCAAGGAGAATAGCCTCTGTAAAATCCCTGGCTCACTGCAGCCAACTGAGAGGCAGAAAAACAGTCCTCTTCTCTGGAAGGAAGAAGATTCTAGAGGAAAGTAGAGAGTGGTTTCTCTTCAGTGAATTTGGCTAGCTGAGCCCACTCTGAATCTCAGCAAGTGGAGGTTGAAAGTGGTCCATCCATGTGGTAGTTGAAGGACAAGTAGGTGTGGGACAAGTACCCAGCAAACCTAGAGAGAGAAAAATGTAAGTGGGAGGGGAGATAGGGCAGGCAGAACAGAAGGGAAAAATATAAAATAAAATAAAAATAAACACCCCAGCCAGCAATGAAATGGCCCCAGGGAAAGGGGGAGGATCAGATCAGGTAGGCTGTCAAACCTACTGGCCCTGAGAGAGAGAAGAACTACCTCAGTGAGGGGGCGAGCTAACATATGCCTAACAGCCCTGAAGCGAAGGAAGCCAGGAGAGATACCTGGAAAACTGTTAGAAGTCCAACTTACCCAAAGGGATACAGGGAGGAAAGAGGCAGATAAGCTTTCAGAAGCCTACCTAATACATGGAGCGGGTGTAGCACAGTGGGTAAATGCCTGGCTCACATATACTAGGTCTCTGATTCAATTTTTGGTACTGCAAAAGAGAAGGGATCCAGAGAGTAATCCAGTGGGTTGTCAGGCATATAGCTGGCACCTTGTGACAGGGAACTTATAGACTAAGATTATTTTTTAGGTTTCTTGATCTATTATTTTATATTTATTATTAATTAATTAATTAATTATATTATTTTATTTTCTAAAACTGGGTACCTTAAGTGTGGAGGGCAGGCTGCACGATGATTGACTGATAAGCACTGGCACCCTGAGATGGTTCCTAGTGGCCTAAGAAGGAAGCCTGTTTTTCCTCGGGTGTTTTTTTTTTTTTTTTTGTATTTTCTTTTTTTGTTTCCTTTTTTCTTCTTTTCCTTCTTTTTTATCCTTAGTTTCTTTATTCCTTTGCTTTCATTTTTCCCTCTTCCATTGCTTTTTTTCATTCCACCTTCTCTTGTCTGGTCTTCATTTTTTTTCCTCTTCTCTTCTCTTCTTTCTGGAATTTTATTTTATTCTATCTTTTTCTACTTTCATTTTTCTTCCTGTTTCATTTTTTATTCCACTACCTTTGTATTTTTATTATTTTTCACTCTTATTATTTATTTTTTCCTGGATCTATTATGGTTCCTTTTCTATCTTCTTTTTTCATTATTACTATTATTCTTTTTCTCTTCTTCTATCTTTCCTTTTCTATGGTCTTAAAATTTTTTTCAGGAAAACACAGACAACTACAAGTATATACAATAAGTGGAATTAAGTGTCAAAGAGGAAACCCAGCAGAAAAAAATAAAACAAAATAAAACCTTACAGTAGAAGCCCATCAGGATAAACAGACACCTAGACACCAGCAAAAAATTACAAGTCATACTAAAAAACAGGAAGTCCAGTCTAACAAACAAACCAAAAAACAGGAGGAGATGGAGAACATGGAAGAACTAATCAAGGATGCACAAACAAATATCATGAATCCACTTAATGAAGTGAAGGAAGAGATATAAGATATTAAGAAGACACTGGAGGAACATACTTAAGCAATTGTAAACATACATAAAAGATAACAGATCTGATGGCGATGAATGGCACAATGCAAGCAATAAAAAATATGATGGAAAGACATAATAACAGATTTGAAGAGGCAGAGGAAAGAATTGGTGACATTGAAGATAATACATCTGAAATCACAAAGAGAGTACAGCAGATAGATAAAAAGATAGAAAAAATTCAGTGGGGAATTAGGGAATCGAATGACAACATGAAGCACACAAACATACACATAGGCATTTAAGAGGAAGAAGAAAAGGGAAAAGGGTCAGAAGGAGTGTTGGAGGAAATAATGGCCAAAAATTTCCCAACTCTTTTCAAGGACATGGATGTACATGTCCAGGAAGTACAACACACTCCAAACAGTATAAATCCTAACAGGCCTACCCTGAGACATATATTTAGCAAATTATCAAATGCTCAAGACAGAGAGAATACTGAAAGAAGAAAGATACAAGAGATCCATCACATACAATGGGAACTAAATAAAATTAAGTGCTGATTCTGCATCTCTAATCATGGAGGCAAGAAGGCAGAGGTATGACATAGTTAAGGTGTTAAAAGAAAATAACTGCCAGCAAAAAATTCTGTATCCAGTAAAGCTGGCATTCAAAAATGAGGGAGAGTTCAAAATATTCACAGATAAACAGAAATTAAGATTCTCAACAAGAAACCTGCCCTTCAAGAAACACTTAAGAGAGTTCTGCAGTTTGAAAGGAAAAAACAAGGAAGTGGATGTGGCTCAAGTGATTGGGCCACATATAGGAGGTCCAGGGTTTGATTCCCAGGGCCTCCTAGTGAAAAGCAAGCTGATCCACGAGGTGAGCTGGCCCATGCAGAGTGCTGGCCAATGCGGAGTGCTGGCCCACATGGAGAGCTGGTGCAGCAAGATGACGCAACAAAAAATAGAGACACAGAAGAGAGACAATAGGAGATGCAGCAGACCAGGGACCTGAGGTGGCACAAGAGATTGAGCACCTCTCTCCACTCTGGAAGGTCCCAGGATCAGTTCCCGGTGCCACCTAAACAGAAGACAAGCAGACACAGAAGAACACACAGAGAGCAGACATCAAGCACAAAACAACTAAGGGGGAGGGGTGAAATAAATAAATAAATAAATAAATAAATAAATAAATAAATAAACAAACCTAAAAGAAAAGAAATGAAAAGACAAGAGAGAGAGGGTTGAGAAAAGTGTAGAAAGGAAAATTATTAGTAAGAATAACTAAAAAGAAAAAAGAGAAATAAAAACAAAATAAGATATATATAAACCTAAGGAAAAATGGCTAATGGCTAATGTAAGTAATGCCTTGACAGTAATAGCATTGAATGTTAATGCTATCAACATTCAAAAGACACAGATTGGCAGAATGGATAAGGAAATATAACTCATCTATACGCTGTCTACAGGAACCTCAGCTTAAATCCAGGGATGCAAGGATGTTACAAGTGAATGCTTGGAAAACAATTTTACATGCAAACAATAAACAAAAAAGGGTGAGAGTAGCTATACTAATATAGGACAAAATAGACTTTAAATGCAAAAATTTTGTAAGAGACAAAGAATGACACTATATATTAATAAAAGGGGCAATCTATCAAGAAGAAAAAATAATCATAACATTTATGCACCTAATGAGGGAGCCCCAAAATACAGGAGGCAAACATTCGTAAAACTGAGTAGAGAAATAGATGCCTTTACAATTATAGTGGGGGACTTTAATACACCATTATCACCATTAGACAGAACAACTCAACAGAGGGTCAATAAAGAAACAGACACCTTGGATGATACATGTTGCAGTTGGGCAGTTTGAGGTAATTATGAATTCCAAAAATATAATTGGATCATGCTGGCAAACTGATCTGTTAATCTGGGCATGATTAAGTTATGATTAGGGAATTGACTGGGCCATGTCAGTAGGGCGTTGAGACCCACCCCTTGGTGGGTGGGGAATCGAATATAAAAGGCCAGGCAAAGAACAGAGCTAAAGCAGTTTTTTGAGAAGCAGTTGTGGTGTTGGAAAGAAGGCCCCAGGAGAAGGGAAGCGAGCTGTTCACCTGATTGCCTACAGCTGACCTTGTGGAGGAAACAGGAGCTGAGCCTGGAGAGAAACACAGGCCCGGGAAGAGAGGAACCCAAGAAGCCTGAACCCTAGCAAACGCCGGCAGCTGTCTTGCTCTAACACGTGGCAATGGACTGTGGTGAGAGAAGAAACTTAACGCTTTATGGCCTGGTATCTGTGGACTTCTACCCCAAATAAATACCCATTATAAAGACCAACCCATTTTTGGTATTTCACATTAGCATCCCTTTGGCTGACTAATACAGAATTTGGTACCAGGAGTGGGGTAGTGCTTTTTGTAATTACCAAAATGTTGGAACGGTTTTCTAAATGGGTAAGGGGTATTTTTTAGAGGAATTGTGAAATGCTTGATGGAAAAAGCCTAGATCACTTTGAAGAGACTGTTGATAGTAATATGGATGTTAAAGAGGCTTTCTGTGATGCCTTAGAAATAAATGATGAACCTATTATTGGAAACTGGAGGAAAGGTGATCTATGTTTTAAAGTTGCAGAGAACTTAGCAAGATTAACTCCTGGTGTTACATGGAAGACAGAATTTGAAAATGGCGAACCTGAGCATTTAGCTGAAGAACTTTCCAAAGTAAACTTGGAGAATGTGGCTTGGCTTCTCCTTGCAGCTTATAGCAAAATACTAGATGAGTGAAATACACTAAGGACTGAACTTTTGGGCACAAAGAAAACAGAAACTGATTCTGGAACTTCCAAGTTTCTGGAAATCAAATTCCCAGATGAAAATGCCCCATTTGAAGACTTTGCTAAACTTGGAACTTGTAAATCAGAATTGAAGATGCAGTTACCTAGGAAAGACTTGTGGAAAGTCTTACTGTCTGATGGCTGGACCCCTCCTTCCTGCATGCTAAACCAACAAAGTTTTTGAGAGAGCTGTATGAACAAAACCACTGTCAGCTTGGACAAAAGAGAACATGGAAAGAGATTGAAGGAGAATCAGCTTTAAGAAGAAAACCGTGGAAGCAGAGATGTGGACTTAAAACATCTCCTTGGGCCAAGAGAGAACCCCCACCCATGTGTACAGAGAGGGTGAGTTTGCCCCTGCAGTTGAAGAGGGTGGATGTTCCTACCCCATGCAATTTCCTCCTTGACCCACTGATTATCTAAGAGTGTGTTGTTTAACTTCCATATCTTTGTACTTATTCTGTTTCTCTGCCCCTTATTAATTTCCAACATCATTCCATTGTGGTTAGAGAAATTACTTTGAATAATTTCAATCTTTCTGAATTTGTTGATATTTGTTCTGTGGCCTAGCATGTTCTCTACCCTGAAGAGTGATCCATGTGCACTTGAGAAGAATGTATATCCTACTGAATTTGGGTGCAATGTTCTGTATGTGTCTGTTCAGTCTAGATCCTCTAATGTATTGTATTAGTCAGCCAAAGGGGTGCTAATGTGAAATACCAAAAATGGGTTGGTCTTTGTTTTGTAAAGGGTATTTATTTGGGGTAGAAGTCCACAGATACCAGGCCATAAAGCGTTAAGTTTCTTCTCTCACCATAGTCCATTGCCACGCAAGACAGCTGCCTGCGTTTGCCAGGGTTCAGGCTTCTGAGGTTCCTCTCTTCCCAGGGCTGTGTTTCTCTCCAGGCTCAGCTCCTGTTTCCTCCACAAGGTCAGCTGTAGACAATCAGGCGGACAGCTCACTTCTCTTCTCCTGGGGCCTTCTTTCCAACATCAAAACTGCTTCTCAAAAAACTGCTTTAACTCTGTTCTTTGCCTTGCCGTTTATATTCGATTCCCCACCCACCAAGGGGTGGGGCTCAACGCCCTATTGACATGGCCCAGTTAACGCCCTAATCATAACTTAATCATGCCCAGATTAACAGATCAGTTTGCAAGCATGATCTAATTATATTTTTGGAATTCATAATTACATCAAACTGCCCAACTGTAACACTCCACCCTATGAATTCCAAAAATACATTACAATATTCAAAAAACTTTAAATCAGTAACAACTCAAGTACAAAACCATATTATAGGCAGTTTAAAGAAATATAGTTTGTCTTAGGGCAAAGTCCTGTCTGCTATAGACCTCTGAAACTTACAAAACCATTTAACTGCTTCCAATACACAAATGGAAATACAAAGGATAAACATTTTCAATATCATAAGGAGAAATTGGGATGTTAAACATGAGTCATGGATCCTCTACAGTTCAGTAAACCTGCAGGGCATCCTCCATTCGATTTCAAAGTCTGAGAGTCATTCTTAAGGCAATGGTTTCTTCTCCTTGGGGCCACATGGGAACCCACCCTTTCCACAGGCATGCCCAAGGGCCATTTTCTTGATTCCAACCTCTTCAAGCATCTGTGTGTCAACCAAGCTCCAGACCTCACCCTCCAAGAGTTTTGGGGTGATTGCCACACCTTACCCAATCTTTGGGTTAGAGTCTTAGACCCCCTAGTACAGTGAAGTGAAGGCAACATTCCCCCTAACCTTTGGCATACAGGTTCAACCTTCTCAGAGCAATGAGTTGACCACCTGGCCTTCTCTAATCCATGGGGGACAGGTACACCCCTCTCAGACCTATGGGGTGTTGACCTTAACCTCCCTAATCTTTGAGGAATGTGCTCCACTCTCTCTGCACCCTGGGGTGGCAAAACTCTCCCAGAACATCGGGTGGGGACATCCACGCTCTCCAGCTGCTGGGGAAAACTCACCCTCTCTGCACCATGGGGCATCAAAACTTTCTCACTCTTCAGGGTAGAGAACATGCTAGGCCACAGAACAAATATCAACAAATTCAGAAAGATTGAAATTATTCAAAGTAATTTCTCTAACCACAATGGAATGATGTTGGAAATTAATAAGGGGCAGAGAAACAGAATAAGTACAAAGATATGGAAGTTAAACAACACACTCTTAGATAATCAGTGGGTCAAGGAGGAAATTGCATGGGGTAGGAACATCCACCCTCTTCAACTGCAGGGGCAAACTCACCCTCTCTGTACACATGGGTGGGGGTTCTCTCTTGGCCCAAGGAGATGTTTTAAGTCCACATCTCTGCTTCCACGGTTTTCTTCTTAAAGCTGATTCTCCTTCAATCTCTTTCCATGTTCTCTTTTGTCCAAGCTGACAGTGGTTTTGTTCATACAGCTCTCTCAAAAACTTTGTTGGTTTAGCATGCAGGAAGGAGGGGTCCAGCCATCAGACAGTAAGACTTTCCACAAGTCTTTCCTAGGTAACTGCATCTTCAATTCTGATTTACAAGTTCCAAGTTTAGCAAAGTCTTCAAATGGGGCATTTTCATCTGGGAATTTGATTTCCAGAAACTTGGAAGTTCCAGAATCAGTTTCTGTTTTCTTTGTGCCCAAAAGTTCAGTCCTTAGTGTATTTCACTCATCTAGTATTTTGCTATAAGCTGCAAGGAGAAGCCAAGCCACATTCTCCAAGTTTACTTTGGAAAGTTCTTCAGCTAAATGCTCAGGTTCGCCATTTTCAAATTCTGTCTTCCATGTAACACCAGGAGTTAATCTTGCTAAGTTCTCTGCAACTTTAAAACATAGATCACCTTTCCTCCAGTTTCCAATAATAGGTTCATCATTTATTTCTAAGGCATCACAGAAAGCCTCTTTAACATCCATATTACTATCAACAGTCTCTTCAAAGTGATCTAGGCTTTTTCCATCAAGCATTTCACAATTCCTCTAAAAAATACCCCTTACCCATTTAGAAAACCGTTCCAACATTTTGGTAATTACAAAAAGCACTACCCCACTCCTGGTACCAAATTCTGTATTAGTCAGCCAAAGGGATGCTAATGTGAAATACCAAAAATGGGTTGGTCTTTATAATGGGTATTTATTTGGGGTAGAAGTCCACAGATACCAGGCCATAAAGCGTTAAGTTTCTTCTCTCACCACAGTCCATTGCCACGTGTTAGAGCAAGACAGCTGCCGGCGTTTGCTAGGGTTCAGGCTTCTTGGGTTCCTCTCTTCCCGGGCCTGTGTTTCTCTCCAGGCTCAGCTCCTGTTTCCTCCACAAGGTCAGCTGTAGGCAATCAGGTGAACAGCTCGCTTCCCTTCTCCTGGGGCCTTCTTTCCAACACCACAACTGCTTCTCAAAAAACTGCTTTAGCTCTGTTCTTTGCCTGGCCTTTTATATTCGATTCCCCACCCACCAAGGGGTGGGTCTCAACGCCCTACTGACATGGCCCAGTCAATTCCCTAATCATAACTTAATCATGCCCAGATTAACAGATCAGTTTGCCAGCATGATCCAATTATATTTTTGGAATTCATAATTACCTCAAACTGCCCAACTGCAACATGTATCATCCAAGGTGTCTGTTTCTTTATTGACCCTCTGTTGAGTTGTTCTGTCTAATGGTGATAATGGTGTATTAAAGTCCCCCACTATAATTGTAAAGGCATCTATTTCTCTACTCAGTTTTACGAATGTTTGCCTCCTGTATTTTGGGGCTCCCTCATTAGGTGCATAAATGTTATGATTATTTTTTCTTCTTGATAGATTGCCCCTTTTATTAATATATAGTGTCATTCTTTGTCTCTTACAAAATTTTTGCATTTAAAGTCTATTTTGTCCTATATTAGTATAGCTACTCTCACCCTTTTTTGTTTATTGTTTGCATGTAAAATTGTTTTCCAAGCATTCACTTGTAACATCCTTGCATCCCTGGATTTAAGCTGAGGTTCCTGTAGACAGCGTATAGATGAGTTATATTTCCTTATCCATTCTGCCAATCTGTGTCTTTTGAATGTTGATAGCATTAACATTCAATGCTATTACTGTCAAGGCATTACTTACATTAGCCATTAGCCATTTTTCCTTAGGTTTATATATATCTTATTTTGTTTTTATTTCTCTTTTTTCTTTTTAGTTATTCTTACTAATAATTTTCCTTTCTACACTTTTCTCAACCCTCTCTCTCTTGTCTTTTCATTTCTTTTCTTTTAGGTTTGTTTATTTATTTATTTATTTATTTATTTATTTATTTATTTATTTCACCCCTCCCCCTTAGTTGTTTTGTGCTTGATGTCTGCTCTCTGTGTGTTCTTCTGTGTCTGCTTGTCTTCTGTTTAGGTGGCACCGGGAACTGATCCTGGGACCTTCCAGAGTGGAGAGAGGTGCTCAATCTCTTGTGCCACCTCAGGTCCCTGGTCTGCTGCATCTCCTATTGTCTCTCTTCTGTGTCTCTATTTTTTGTTGCGTCATCTTGCTGCACCAGCTCTCCATGTGGGCCAGCACTCCGCATTGGCCAGCACTCTGCATGGGCCAGCTCACCTCGTGGATCAGCTTGCTTTTCACTAGGAGGCCCTGGGAATCAAACCCTGGACCTCCTATATGTGGCCCAATCACTTGAGCCACATCCACTTCCTTGTTTTTTCCTTTCAAACTGCAGAACTCTCTTAAGTGTTTCTTGAAGGGCAGGTTTCTTGTTGAGAATCTTAATTTCTGTTTATCTGTGAATATTTTGAACTCTCCCTCATTTTTGAATGCCAGCTTTACTGGATACAGAATTTTTTGCTGGCAGTTATTTTCTTTTAACACCTTAACTATGTCATACCTCTGCCTTCTTGCCTCCATGATTAGAGATGCAGAATCAGCACTTAATTTTATTTAGTTCCCATTGTATGTGATGGATCTCTTGTATCTTTCTTCTTTCAGTATTCTCTCTGTCTTGAGCATTTGATAATTTGCTAAATATATGTCTCAGGGTAGGCCTGTTAGGATTTATACTGTTTGGAGTGTGTTGTACTTCCTGGACATGTACATCCATGTCCTTGAAAAGAGTTGGGAAATTTTTGGCCATTATTTCCTCCAACACTCCTTCTGACCCTTTTCCCTTTTCTTCTTCCTCTTAAATGCCTATGTGTATGTTTGTGTGCTTCATGTTGTCATTCGATTCCCTAATTCCCCACTGAATTTTTTCTATCTTTTTATCTATCTGCTGTACTCTCTTTGTGATTTCAGATGTATTATCTTCAATGTCACCAATTCTTTCCTCTGCCTCTTCAAATCTGTTATTATGTCTTTCCATCATATTTTTTATTGCTTGCATTGTGCCATTCATCGCCATCAGATCTGTTATCTTTTATGTATGTTTACAATTGCTTAAGTATGTTCCTCCAGTGTCTTCTTAATATCTTATATCTCTTCCTTCACTTCATTAAGTGGATTCATGATATTTGTTTGTGCATCCTTGATTAGTTCTTCCATGTTCTCCATCTCCTCCTGTTTTTTGGTTTGTTTGTTAGACTGGACTTCCTGTTTTTTAGTATGACTTGTAATTTTTTGCTGGTGTCTAGGTGTCTGTTTATCCTGATGGGCTTCTACTGTAAGGTTTTATTTTGTTTTATTTTTTTCTGCTGGGTTTCCTCTTTGACACTTAATTCCACTTATTGTATATACTTGTAGTTGTCTGTGTTTTCCTGAAAAAAATTTTAAGACCATAGAAAAGGAAAGATAGAAGAAGAGAAAAAGAATAATAGTAATAATGAAAAAAGAAGATAGAAAAGGAACCATAATAGATCCAGGAAAAAATAAATAATAAGAGTGAAAAATAATAAAAATACAAAGGTAGTGGAATAAAAAATGAAACAGGAAGAAAAATGAAAGTAGAAAAAGATAGAATAAAATAAAATTCCAGAAAGAAGAGAAGAGAAGAGGAAAAAAAATGAAGACCAGACAAGAGAAGGTGGAATGAAAAAAAGCAATGGAAGAGGGAAAAATGAAAGCAAAGGAATAAAGAAACTAAGGATAAAAAAGAAGGAAAAGAAGAAAAAAGGAAACAAAAAAAGAAAATACAAAAAAAAAAAAAAAAAACACCCGAGGAAAAACAGGCTTCCTTCTTAGGCCACTAGGAACCATCTCAGGGTGCCAGTGCTTATCAGTCAATCATCGTGCAGCCTGCCCTCCACACTTAAGGTACCCAGTTTTAGAAAATAAAATAATATAATTAATTAATTAATTAATAATAAATATAAAATAATAGATCAAGAAACCTAAAAAATAATCTTAGTCTATAAGTTCCCTGTCACAAGGTGCCAGCTATATGCCTGACAACCCACTGGATTACTCTCTGGATCCCTTCTCTTTTGCAGTACCAAAAATTGAATCAGAGACCTAGTATATGTGAGCCAGGCATTTACCCACTGTGCTACACCCGCTCCATGTATTAGGTAGGCTTCTGAAAGCTTATCTGCCTCTTTCCTCCCTGTATCCCTTTGGGTAAGTTGGACTTCTAACAGTTTTCCAGGTATCTCTCCTGGCTTCCTTCGCTTCAGGGCTGTTAGGCATATGTTAGCTCGCCCCCTCACTGAGGTAGTTCTTCTCTCTCTCAGGGCCAGTAGGTTTGACAGCCTACCTGATCTGATCCTCCCCCTTTCCCTGGGGCCATTTCATTGCTGGCTGGGGTGTTTATTTTTATTTTATTTTATATTTTTCCCTTCTGTTCTGCCTGCCCTATCTCCCCTCCCACTTACATTTTTCTCTCTCTAGGTTTGCTGGGTACTTGTCCCACACCTACTTGTCCTTCAACTACCACATGGATGGACCACTTTCAACCTCCACTTGCTGAGATTCAGAGTGGGCTCAGCTAGCCAAATTCACTGAAGAGAAACCACTCTCTACTTTCCTCTAGAATCTTCTTCCTTCCAGAGAAGAGGACTGTTTTTCTGCCTCTCAGTTGGCTGCAGTGAGCCAGGGATTTTACAGAGGCTATTCTCCTTGAGGGTGGAGGATATATGCCATTCCCAGACACAGGGGTCAGTAACTCATGATTTTCATTTAGCCTCTTTGTCTCTCTATCCTGTTTTGCAGATTCCCAAAGCAGCTTCCTCGGATAGCTTTTTGCCCTTCCTCCATTGTTTTTGTGAGATAGTTGAGCCCTGCCTAGTTATTCTGATGCCATCTTCCCAGAAGCCCCTCCCTCCCTCATTTTTGAATGTCAGTTTTATTGGATATAGAATTCTTGTTTAGCAATATTATGCTTTCAGCAATTTAAATATGTCATCCCACTGCTGTCTTGCCTCCATGGTTTCTTATGAGAAATTTGCACGTAATCTTATTGAGGCTACCTTATACATGACATACTGCTTCTCTCTTGATGCTTTCAGAAGTCTCTCTTTATCTTTGGCTTTTGAAAGTCTGAGTATAACAGGTCACAGCATGGCTTTATTTGTGTTTATTCTGCTTGGAGTTCATTGAGTGTCTTGGATGTGTATATTCATATCTTTCATTAAATTTGGGAAGTTTTCAGCCATTATTTCTTTGCATATTCTCTCTACCCATTTTTCTTTGGGATTCTCACAATATGTATATTGGTACACTTGGTTTTGTCCCACAGCTTGCTCAGTCTGTTCACTTTTCTTCATTCTTTCTTCTTTCTTCTACTCAGACTGATGATTTCAATTGTCTTATCTTCACATTCATTGGTTCTTTTCTCTTCCAGCTCCTATCTGCTCTTGAAACCCTGGAGGAAATTTTTAATTTCTGTTATCATGGTATTCAGCCCTGATTGGTTCCTTTTCAAGTTTCCATTTTTTCTGTTGATATTCTTTTTGTGTTCCTCTCTTGTTTTCTTGATTTCCTTTAGTTCTTTGTTCATGTTTTCCTTTAGCTCTTTGATTATATTTAGGAACATTCTTAAAAGTTTTTTCTGGTATATCTCAGGTCTGGTCCTCCTCATTGATGGGATCTAAGGCTTTAATTGTCTCCTTCATCTGGGCTGTCACTTCCTATTCCTTTGTATGATTTGTAATCTTTTGGTGAAACCTGGGCATTTTGATATATTAAATTGTTATTGCTGGGGTTTAGACTCTGAGGCATCAGTTCCTTAAGCTTCTATCCAGCTAGTGTTATGGAAGTGCCTTCTTTGACTGCCAGGAGCAAACAAAAAGAAGACAAAGACAAAGGAGGAGGAGGAGGAGAAGCAGAAGGAGGAAGAGGAACAAGAAAAAGAAAAAACATATTCCTGTCTTTGTAGATTGACCTGTGCCTGCATTCTCCTTTAGAACATTTCTACACAATGATTTTAGAGACTAGCTCCAGGCTGAAGAATAGGGGCCGCCTGGATCCTTTCTGCACATGTGTCTTTCTTTGCGTTTAAGCATGTGGTCCTAGGGATTTCCTTGTTTACAGAGACATGAATATCCCCTCTTCCCTAGGATACAGTTTTACTGTACCAAGCACTGCACTCTATATCCTAAAGTCAGCACTCTCTTTCCCCATTCAGACACTTGACTACTCTCCTGCTTTCCCACAGTGTTCTGTAGGAGACCTCTGTGAACTGCCTTCTACATTCTGGGCAAGTTCTGGGATGGCCAGTCCTTCAAGCCACCACCAGACAGATTGGGACAGACATACATGCTCCCAGTATGTGCACAAGTGTTACTCTGCTCCCTCCAGAACTAGGACCAAGAATCCACACAGGGAGCACAGCCTAGCTCTGTGTTGAACTGGTGACGGTGAGGGAGGGACCAGCCAGGATGCCACAAGATCCTATTGCTTTTACGTAGTCTTTCTCTTGAAAGTCCTTTAACCCTTTTCTGGAGCTTTGAGAAAGCTGCTTCTGCTGGTCTTTGCTTGTTGTTCAAAGCTTCTGTGGGGGGATGAAGCCCTGAAGCATGTCACTCACCCATCTTAGTCAAGGAAACACCCTGTTGCCCATTATTAATTTGGTCATTTATCTTTTTTGGTCTTCAGTTGTGGTTCTTTACATATTCTGGGTATTAAACTCTTACCAGATATATGATTTGCAGCATTCTACCATTTCTAGGTATCTTCTCACTTTTTTCTTGTTGCAATAAAGATTTTTATTTTCATGAAGTCCATTTTATCTATTTTCAACTATTTTTTCATTCATTGCTCATGCTTTTGATGTCATATAAAAGAAGTCATTACCAAATCAAAAGTCATGAAGATTTCTCCCTATGACTTCTTCTAAGAGTTTTATGCTTTTAGTATTTATATTTAGGTCCCTAATTCACTTTTTAGTTATTTTTTGTATATAGTGTGATTTAGGGGTCTTCCCTTTGTTGAAGAGATTATTCTTTCCACATTTAATATACTGGGTTCCCTTGTCAAAAATCAACCAGTCACAGATGAGAGGATTCATTTCTGAACTCTCAATTACATTCCATTGGTCTATATGTATATTGTTTTGATTACTGTGCCTTTCAAGTAAATGTTGAAATCAAGAATGACTTGGCTATTTAGGGCTGCCCATTATTCCATATGAATTTGAAGATTGGCTTTTCCATTTCCAAAAAGAGGCTTCTGGAATTTTGGAGGGATTGCACTCACTCTATAAGTTACTTTGGGTAGTATTGAAATCTTAACAATATTATGTGTTCCAATCAATGAACTTGGAATATCTTTCCATTTATCTAGGTCTTTTTAAATTCCTTTCAGAAGTGTTTTGTACTTCCCAGTGTAGAAGTGTTTCACTTCTTTCATTAAATATATTCCTAGATATTTTAGTTTTAGATGCTATTGTGAACAGAATTGTTTTCTAAATTCCTCTTCAGATTGTTCACTACTAATGTATAGATATAATTGATTTTTGCGTGTTGATCTTGTATCTTCCCACTTTGCTGAATTTATTAGTTTTAGTAGTTTTCTTGATGGTTACTTTGGATTTTCTATATCTAATATCATGTCATCTGTAAAATGCAGATAGGTTTAACTCTTCCTTTCCAATTTGGATATCTTTTATTTCTATTTCTTGTGTAACTGCTCTGACTAGAACTTAAAATATAATATTGAATGACTTAGGAAGTATTCCCTCCTCTTCAATTTTTTAAAAGAGTTTAAGCAGCATTGGTATTAATTCTTCTTGGAATTTGATAAAATTCATGAGTGAAGCTATCTGTTCCTGGGCTTTTCTTTTTTGGGAAGTATTGATAACTGAATCAATCTCTTTATTTTTCTGTTGAGATCTTCCATTTCTTCTTGAGTCTGGGCAAGTAGTTTGTGTGTTTCTAGGAATTTGTCCATGTCATCTTGGTTATCTAATTTCTTGGCATACAGATATTCATAGTGTTTTCTTATAAGCCTTTTTTATTTCTGTGGGGTTGGTACTAACTGCCCCCCTTTCATTTCTGATTTTAGTTATTTGTGTGACAAAGTTTGTCTTTTGTCAGTCTAGCTAAATGTTTGCCAATTTTATTGGTCTTTTCAAATAACCAACTTTTTTTTTTTTGGTGCTCTCTAGTATTTTTTTAATCATTGATTTCATTTATGTCTGTTCAAATCTTTCTTCCTTCATTCCTTCTGCTCACTGTTGGTTTAGTTTGCTCTTCTTTTTCTAGATCTTTCACTTGTGAGGTTAGATCTTTGATTTGAGATTGTTCTTCTTTTTAATGTAAGCATTTAGGGTTATAAATTTCTCTCTCACCCCTCCCTTTGCTTCATCCCATAAGTTTTGGTATTATGTGTTTTCATTTTCATTTACTTCAAGGTATTTCCTAATTTTCTTTGTGGTTTCTTCTTTGGCCCATTGGCTGATTAAGAGTTTGTTGTTTAATTTCCACATATTTGTGCATTTTTCATTTCCCTCTCTTATTAATTTCTAGCTTCATTCCATTGTGGAAGGAGAGGTACATTGTATGATTTCAACATTTTTTAATTTATTGAGAGTTGTTTTGTGATGTAACATATGCTCTATCCTGCAGTATGACCCATGTAAACTAGAATGTGTATTCTGCTTTGATTGCATGAAAGTATTCTATATATGTCTGTTAAGTCTAGTTGGATTATATTGTCATTCAAGTCTTATAATTCCTTAATGATCTTCTGTCTAATAGTTCTATCTATTATTGAAAGTGGTATATTGAGTCTCATACTTTTAATGTAGATCCTTCTATTTCTCCATTCAAATTTGTCAATATTTGCTTCTTATATTTAGGGGCTTTGCCATTAGGTGCATATATATATATTTATAATATTATTTATTACTAATATTTATCATAGTACTTATAATTGTTATGTCCTCTTGTTGAATTGTATACAGTGACCTTCTTTGACCCTCATAAGAGTTTTTGACTTAAAGTCTATTTTATCTCATATTAGTATAGCTATTCCAGCTCTTTTTTGGTCACTATTTGCATGGTATATATTTTTTCTATCACTTCATTTTCAACCAACTTGTGTCTTTAAATTTAAGCTGAGACTTTTGAAGTCAGCAGATAGTTCTGTCATGCTTTTTTATCCATTTTGCCAGTCTCTGCCTTTTGACTAGAGAATTTAATCTATTTACATTCAAAGTAACTACTGGTAACATAAGACTTTCTTTTGCAATTTTGCTTTTGGTCTTTGTAAGTCTTATTCTTTTTTTTTTGTCTTCCCTCAATTCTTATGTTAATGGATATTTGAATATTTATTTGATTTTTTGTAGTGTACCATTTTGATTCCCTTCTCATTTCCTTCTGTATATCTATTTCAGATATTTTCTTTGTTGTTACAATGGGGCTTAAATTTAACATCCTAAATCTATAACAACTTGATACCAACTTAACTTCAACAGCATACACAGATACTGTTCTTATACCCCTCCAACCCCCCACCTTTTTGTTATACTTGTTACAAATTATATCTTTATGCATTTTATGTCCCAAATCATAAATTTATCATTACTTTTTAAGTTTTTAATTAGAAAAGTTATAAGCTTACAAAACAGTCATGTATAATGTGCAGAATATTCCCATACATCACCCCTCCACCAATGCCTTGCATTGTTGTGGCATATTTTTTACAGATTATGAAAGAGCATCATCAAAATTTTACTACTAATTATGGTCCATAGCTTACATTTGGTATCGTTTTTCCATATACTCCTTTATTATTAACACCATGTATTAGTATTATACATTTGTTTTAGTTCATTAGAGTACTCTCATATTTGTACTGTTAACCACAGTCTATCACCCACCACATAGTTCAGACCCATGCCTTATACAATTCATCCAAAGTGTACACTCCGTGTCTCTCACTTGCATCACAGAGTTGTGTGGTCATTGCCTCAGTAAATTTTAGAACAATTTCTTTAGTCCAAAAGAAAAAAGAAAAAAATCCCATTACCTCCCCCACCACCACCCATTATTGATCATTAGCGTTCACATAGTACCTTCTTTGACACTGATGCAAGAATATTAAAATACGGCAGTAAATTGTAGTCCATAGGTTGTTGTATTTTTCCCATTCATCACCATAATTAACACCTTGTAACGGTAATGTAAATTTGTTCTAGATCATAGAAGAACGTTCTTGTATTTGTACTATTATCCACAATCCTTATCCACCACTGGGCTCACTAAGTTAATCAGTCCCTAGGTTATCGTCTAGCTGTCTTTCAATTGACATTTACATCCCTAGAATACTCCTTTCAGCCACAATCCCATTTGTAAACCAGCCATGTTAGTTATACTCACTATTATGTGTTACCATCAATTCTATTTCTGTACTTTTACAGTCAAGCTAATTGAAAATTCTCCATACATTAAGCATCAGTACCCCTTCTCAGCCCTCATCCTTTCTCCTAGTAACCTATACACTAGAATTTAGTTCCTCCATGTGTTTATTCTTTGTATTTAGTTCATATTAGTGAGACCATACAGTAGTTGTCCTTTTGTGTCTGACTTATTTCACTGAACATAATGTCCTCAAGGTTCATCCATATTGTTATATGTGTACTGATTTCATTTCTTCTTATGACAATATAGTATTCCAGCATATGTATGTACCACATTTTGTTTATCCTTTCATCATTTGATAGACACTTGGTTTGTTTCCATCTTTTGGCTATTGTGAATAATGACGCTCAGAACATCAATATGCAAATTATCATTACTTTTTAATGCATTGGCATTTTAGAACTTATAAGAAGTAAAAAGTAGAGTTACATACCAAAAAATACAATAGTACTGGCATTTATAATTATCCATAGTGCTACATTTACCACAGTTGTTTATTTCTTTAGGCTGCTTTGATCCTCTATATAGTGTCCTTTCCTTTTGGTCTGGAGACCTCCCTTTAACATTGCTTGTAGGGCAGGTGATGGCTCTGGCGACATGCATTGCATCTCTGGGAGTGCAGGGCTATTGCACTGGGAATGCCACAGCCTGTTGGTGCCTTGCTGAGCTGTGGGAGGGGACAGACACGTGGAAGCATCCTGATGGTTTTCTACCTTTTTTTGGTTTTCTTTTGTCCTTACTCCATGTTTGTTTGGCTACTGTTTATCTTTTAGTGCCCTCCAGAGTTCTCGGAAAGTTGGTTCTGACTGTTTCTGTTTGTTTTTTCATTGTTTCCAGCGGGATGGGGAGGGGAGGGAGTCTTTGGCACAGAGGCTCTTACTCTGTCACCTTGCGCATATCATACCTGCATGCTTCTTGCTTGGGTTTCAGGAGTAAAATAAAGGTATTAGGACATCTCTTCTTAACCTGTCCAAGGCTCAAATAAAGCACTCTTTTTTTTCTTATTTTTATAATCTTTCAATGCAAATATTAACACAATTTATGTGCTACTATGGAGAACTTAGAAAATAACCAGAATTATTAAATAGGGAATTAAAATCATGTGTAATCAAACCACCAAATGATTTCACTGTTCATGTTTTGGTCTGTTTCTTTCTAACCAGTACTATGTGTATTAAAAAGTATTCCCTCTTATTTCTTTTAAACCATAGTTATCTTTAACGTGCCAACTCACAGAGCTGGCCCATTAGCTATAGAACTATAGCTACATATACACAAAAACAGCAGAAGGAGAAAGAAGAGAGAAAAAAAATAAAAGGCACAATTATGGATATATGTAATGGTAACCCAAGGTGAGCAAAAAAAAGCTAAGTTGTTTTTTGAATACTGTTTTATAATGCAAGAAAGCATGTAAAACCTTTTAATTGGTTCCTACCAACATTAACCTTTTTCAAGTTTGCATTTGAAGCAGAAGCATCCTTTATCTGGCAAAAGGATTATTCTTTTAAATCTATTTGATTCAATGGCATTCTGTAAAAACATCCAGAAAAACAGAAGTAAGGTTAGGTCTTAAACTCCAAAAGCTCCTTTTATTCTTTTTTTTTTTTTT
>JAQZBX010031886.1:0-26119 GCA_029593785.1 Cabassous unicinctus
CTTTTATTGATCCTTCCTCCTCCAGGCAGTGCCCAAATGCAAACTTCTGTTCACCATCTCTGAGTAATGATATTAATTCCAGTGCCCAGGGATAATACATTGCTTATTAAACACTGTAGCAATAACCATGAGAATGTATTCTAAAGGGAAGCAAAAAAGAATTGAAAAGCACCCCACCTCCCCCTCCTCAAATATGGTCAGAATTTAGCAAAAGTAGAGTTTTCCTGGGCAGCAGTGGGGAGGGGCAAAGAGCTATTTGAAACCTGTCTCTGCTTCTTACTTACTGTGTAATCTTTGTGGAGTTGCTTAACCTCTCTAAACTTCAGCTGACACATGGATAAACTGAGAATACTAATTGTAAGAACCTCCTAGATTAAGAACTGTATTGTCATCTGCATGCGACATGCTATCCATGCACTTTTGAACAAACCTGTGATGGTTTGGAGCTATGTACCCCAGAAAAAACCGTGTTTTTAAACTTAATCCATTCCCGTGGGTGTGGACCCACTGTAAGTAGGACCTTTTGATGAGGCTACTTCAGTTAAGGTGTGGCCCACCTCAGTCAGGAGGGGTCTTAATCCTAACACTGGAGTTCTTTATAAGCAGAATGAAATTCAGATAGATAAAGAGAAAGCCACAAAGGGAGCAGTCAGAAGCTAAATGCCAAGGGAATCTGGAAGAGAAGGGAGAGGTCAGCAGAGGCCACCATGTGCATTGCTATGTGACAGGGGAGCCAAAGACCACCTGTTACTGGCAGCCAACCCCAGAATGCCAATCTTTAGGAAGAAAGCATCTCCTTGATAATACCTTGATTTGGACTTCTCCTAGTCTCAGAACCATGAGCCAATAAATTCCCGTTGTTTAAGCCAATCCATTGCATGGTATTTGCTTTAGCAGCTAAGGAAACTACAAATGCTTCTTTCCGACAACAATACTGGTGGATCCATAATCCAAATACTTCAGGAGAGAAACCGATAACATGCCTCTATCCAATCACCAAATTACTTAATACCTTTAAGAAAGTCACGCCCTTTGAAAAAAAGATCTTTGAAGGTCTTTCCAAGATACTTAATTTCATAGAGTACCCTCCTTTCTACAGAGTTGTCTTAAAACCAGGAGCCTTAAAACTGAAAAACGCTGAGAGATTGAGCTCAAACAAATGTGTCAACTCTTCCCTATCCCCCTTGGCAAAACTGAACATTCTTGAACAGATCTAGTCATTCCCAACCCATCTTCTGCCCCTTCCCCTTGATGTATGTGGATCACTGTGCTGTTGTCAGTTCTCACTCATCCTTAGGATCTCAGCTGGAATATCATAGTACATTCTTCTCTTTTATCATTAAAGTTCTCATTCGCTATATGAATAGTTTGCCTTTTGTATCAATGAGATGCTCGTGCACTTCTTTTATAGATTAAAATTTAATAGCATCTCAACCAACAAACTTTTGATTTTTAAGGAAGTCATTTAATAACTTGTTATGATGGTACAATGTGACATTCCCTTTGTCGAAGATGTCTTAAGTCTTCAAAGCGCATCACATAATATCATAAACTAATCCTGGGAATAAGTATCATGGTAAAGATATTGATTTTAGAGTATGGATGGAAAACAGGGCAGAGACTAATGTTTGAAGTCTGAGTTACAAGCAGATATAGTAAATCACCAAGAACAAAGGGCAGGTACCTCAATAACTGCAATCAGGAGGCTGGAAGAGAACTTGAAGGACTCGATTTTGATCCCCCTTGTCACTTTCAAGAATCACAACTCCTGAGAAACCTTTAGTTCTTGTCTGATTGCTTCTAAGCTAAGCTGTGCACTTTTTGATATGGCTCTATACAGTGATTCTAGCTTTATGGCCCTGTTTAGGACTTTGCAATCACTCTGAATTATCTCTTACATCATGTTTTAGTTCTGCCTGCTTTTCAAGGCAGTTTGACATCAGGCTCCACCCCAAATCTGCTAGTCTATTTCTTACTACTCACATATGGTGTGGTCTCCCTGACATCACCCACAAACACCATGTGAGGGACCAGTCACATTGTTTCATGTTGGCAATTAAATGATGAATAAGACCCAGTTCCTGTTCTCAAGGAGCTTATGGCCTGCTGAATGAAACAGGCAATAATATGTAGACTTATTGAGTATGTGCTATATGCAAAGCACTATGGGAGATATAAAAATAAAGAAGACCTATAATGAGAGCTAATGACTAAAAACGTGTAGAGAACTTTGACATTGCCAAGCACATATCAGTGGCACAGTAAAGGTCAGCTGCTACCCCTGTGATGCTGCTGAGGTTTCTGGCTTGAGTGCTTTAGTGTATGGTCAAACTGTTGCTGATAAGCGGAGCCTGTGAGGTGGAGCTCAGGCTGGTCCTGAGTACTCAAATTTGGTGTGGGAAAAAATGAAATATCTGGGGGATATCAAAAGTCAATATTGAGAAGTTGGTTAGCAATAGAGAAACTTGAGATTTGGGAGTACCATAAGGCAGAAATTGTTCAAAAGTAAAGAATCCAGAAAGGTACAATTAGCTCCATTTTTTAAAACAAAGAAACTGAGGCTCTGTGAGACTTAACAATTTGCCCAGAGTCATATAGCTACTAAGGGACTGAGTCAAGAATGGACTGTCTTCTAAGCCATTTCCTTCTCATATTTTCAGAAATACATTTTTATATCATAATCTAGCACATACACACATATAACGTTTCATGAGACTACTTGCCTTTACTATGTGAGATATGTTCTAGTATTTTCTATTCAATTCTATTTTAGTTTTTTAAAAAAATACTGGTCACAATTTCCTAAATTGATTTCAAGGACCACTAATAGGTCATGTTCTATAGCTTAGAATTACTGATTTAAAGGACAGGGGCCTTTATTCATTTCTGAATCTGCCAGTTCTTAGTATAGTTCCCTGCATATAGTAGACCCTCAACAAGGTTTTTAATATAACATCCATGAAATATAAGCCAGAGTTTCAGACATTCTGGATGCCATGTGGTGGTGCATTTTATTTGCCAAGTATTGTGTGGCAGATTATTAAGAGGCATATATAAAGCTCTGAACATTTGGGTGGATATATTTGGTGGGTGGAGGAAGAATGAAGGGTCAGAAGAAATAGTGACACATCTTCCCTGTAATAAATGTCAAAGCTTAAGAAGAATAACATAGTGAACATTGGCAGATTGACTCCACAATGAAGAATTTTTGCCTTAGGTCAGATGGTTTTAGAAGAAATAAACTTTGTCCCATGAATTAAATATGTATCACTGTGAGATGCTAACTTTGTAGGACTGGTGTCAGATGCAGAATGGGTATGTTTTGAGATACTGTGCCAAGATGTACATAGAGCTTGATTTTTGGAAGGAGTCTCCTTTGAATAGTATTCTCTTTTCCCACAGTATCAAGGAAGCCACAGACCCCAGCTCCCTAGCTATAGGCCTGGTTTAGATGGAGGATGCTATGGAGGACCTCCTTTTGCCCAGTGACCTTAGCATTTTCTACTTTCTGAAACTGATCATTTCATTAGCTTGATATTATGTTGTTGTCTTTGTCATTCCAGGTATACATTTTTTAAAAATTCTTATTTTCATTACTGTTAGGACTGTCCTTTGTAGGGTCTTATTTCTATTTTCTAAAGTATGTAAAAAATTAGAGGAGAAAGGATGTTAAGGAATATTATTCATCCTCTTCTCATTAAATTAACAAAATAATTACATGATTCTCAGTCATTTGGGTTACAGTGTATGTATATGGGCTTGTGAGCATAAGGTTTCTACACATAGCTGGACGTCAGAAAATCTTGGTTCTCATCTGAGTCATCTCCACCCAAGTCTCTAGTCTCCCCAAGTCTCAGTTGCTCATCTACAGAATAGTGATTAATTATACCTTTCCACTGAACCTTGCAAATTTGCAGAGATCAAATGGATTATATATATGAAAGAAGTTTTTTATGCAGACTTCTCTCCTAGACATGCATTGTGTCTTACTGAATTTAGTGGCTGTTTACAACCTTGTGTTGAAAAGGATTGGAAGGCTGTACCTGGGCTCCACCAGGAAAAGAACTGTGTAAAGTTTGGAGATGTCCACATGAGTGCAGGCTTGGGGAGCTGGAAGCTTATGTGTCACATGCATGCCATTCTTGAGCAACACATTTGCATGGTCATCACTGTCTTATACATGTGTAAGACTCACGCTAGGCCCCACTTTAGATCCATGAATTTGCCTGGCTTGTGATGCTCTATGCTTACCAAGCCAGGTCGCTACTGCTGCCGACATTGCCACGGTGAATGGCAGAAGGCTGCCATAGTGACTGCTCCCAGTCCCTCCTGTCAGCTTCTCACCTCCATGCTGGCATGCATGAGACTGGCTCCACTCCCATGCATGTGCAGCCTGGAAATAAAAATGGCCAATGGGTGGATAACATTGGATTTCCTTCTCCCCACTCCGCTACTCTAAATGACTATCCTGAGAAGTTGTAGTTCCCATGACTTCTGTCAAAAGATGGTCCAGGGAGATCAGGCAGTAAGTTGTGCCTGATAACAGTGGTGGCCAGCTCAGAAATGCTCTCTTGTTTCTCCTTTTCCATTTTCCCTGCCTCATTTCCCTCTTCTCTCACTCTTATTTCCCTGGGATGGCATGCTCTAATAAATTAGGAGGATATAAGGTTTTGCCTCAGGCTGTGCTTTCTGTGGAATGCAGGCTAACCCAACATCTAAACACACAAATATGTGTATGTACTACACACACACATACACACACAGGTAGGTAAGAAGGTAAGTTGAGTTGAGCCAAGAGGAACATTCAGAGTTTGATTTGCTAAGCATCTGCCTGGGGGGAGGACGGCCTTGAAGAGAAGCTGATATATACTTTAGGGATTCAGGCTATGAAGAGGCCATTTATGATGTCTATTCTCTGTCCCAGCCCCAGAGAGGTGGTCTGAGCTCCAGGGAGAGAGGGGGTTATAAATAAAAGTCAAATGGACCATGAAATGAAGGATTTTTTCAAGACTCATCCAATTGCTCACTATTAACCATTTAAATAGTAAAAGAATTTAGTGGAGGAGCCCTGTGCCTAGGCAATGTTCTAGGTGATAGGGATTCAGTGGTAAACAAGATAAATGTGGTCCAGGTTTTCCAACAAGATTAAAGTCTTGTTGGAAAAAAAAGGCAATAAATAAGTGAACAGGCAAAGAAAGGAAATAATTACAAATGGTGATATGTGCAATGAAGGAAGTAAAGCATTCCGACAGAATAGAAAGTGGGGTGTGTAGGAGAGAGGGTTGGGGTGAATCTGCATTTAGAGATGTTAGTCAGGAAAGGCCTTTCAGCACAGGTGGTATACGAGAGGAGGAGAGGACCATGTTCAGAGTGGGAGGGGAGGGTGAGAACATCCCACATATAAGAAACAGTTGATGGAAGGCCTTGAGGTGGGAAACGTGTGTTTGAGTAAGTGGAAGCAGATCAGTCTGATTAGATTTAGTAAGTGTTTACCATGAACTGAAGCTGCTCTTACACGTTACATGTTTCACTTGACTTCTCATGACATCCCAGTAAGATGGATAGCTTTGCAAGTGAGAAACTGAAGCACAGCGAAGGTAAGTAACTGGCCCAAAGTTGCCCAGTACCCATGGTGAGCAGTGGACTAGGATTCCAGCCTAGGTAGTATGAAGCTCAAGCCCAGCCTCTTGTACCACCCTCGCTGGATGGCCTCCAATGGAAAGAGGCTTGTCTCCCTAGGAGGCCAGGGCAAAGAATTTCAATTTTATTCTCAGGGTAATGGGAAGACACTGAAGGGTCTTAAGTCCAGGAAGATATGGACTTAATATTTTAATGTTTTCTGTAAGTCCCTTCTGCTGCTGTGTTCAGAATGGGTTGGAAAGAAAAGAGTGGAAGTAAGACAGGAGGAGGCCCTGGTACAAGCTTGGGTAAGAGGTAATAGCAATTAATATTCAACCAACAGATGTCAGCTGAGATGGAGAGAAGGGGAGGACTTGAGGGATATTTTGAAGGTAAATTTGGTAGGTCTTTCTCTTGGATTAGATGTAGGAGGACAGGGAGAGAGGGGGAGAGAAAGCACCTAAATCAGAGATGATTCCTTGGGGTAGGAGCAAACCTTTATCAGACCCAGGTGATAAAGGACAACAGTGTTGGGGTTAAGGGCATTCTCTGCACTTTTGCATGGAATGACCCAATGTGGCTTCAGTGCAGGGAGCACTGAGGAAGCCGGGGCTACTGGTGGTTTGAGAGTTTGCCACTTGCAGAGACCTTGGTTGTGGCTCCCTGGGTAAGGAAGCAACCTTCCCCAGAGGGATGCTAGAGACAGGATGCATGGCTTGGTCTTGTCCTCAAATGGGGGACTTCATCAGGGAGGCAGGCAGGGTACCGTGGCCTGTAAGGTCTGTGAGGCAGAGTACCCAGGGAATCTCTGCAGTAACCCCTGATCATGAGGTGTTGACATGGCCTCATTTATACCTAAATAGGTGTTTATAGTGTACATACAGCTACGGTCAGTTTTGACTATTGGTAACTGCTGAGGAGTGTTGACATTCAGAAATAAGAGGGGCTCACAGAGTCAGAAACACTGCTAGGTTGTTAGGGGGCTGCAGTTTATACTGGGGCATATACCTTTAGCTGTTTTTCCACCTCTCCCATGTCATGCTGTCTTCATTTTGAGGCAAGTAAAGTGTCCAACTAAAATGTCCCTATTCTTCCACCTTTCCTGAGATGGACCCAATAAATGAGACAGAGGAGTCTGAGACCACCAGGGTGTACATCTCTGGGACCGTTGTCAGGGAATTATGACGAGGAAGAGAAATGATTTTCATTTTCTGTGGCAACATCCCTAAGTAAGTAGGTGGAGGGTGTGGGAACTGATGAGCTAAATTAGATTGGAAGTGGCTCAAATCAGAGTCTAGGTGATTGCTCCTGCCTCTCGATCACTGCACTTATGTCCTCTTCCACTCATTTAGCAAATCATCACAGTCTGTCTTGTGACATTTCTTATATTGTTGCTTTATTCTTTACTTTTTAACATTTTTCTCTCTTCTTTCTTCAACTAGATCATTTCTTCCTGAGGGACAGAAATGGTATTTAGTTTTGTATTCTTCTTATGCTTTACACAGAGTAAATGCACAATAATTGTGTGTTGTTGGAAGGATAGTTCCTGTTTGAGATGAAAAGTTTCCCAGTGTTGCTGATCTTATTTTGCCTTAGAAAAGAGGGAAATAAAGGTAAGGGTCACACTAAGTATGTTTTAGTTTAAAATATGCAGCCTTTGAGTAAATGATTAGAGTAAAAGAATTAAAGTTAATTCATTTGAGTAAATGAATTAGAGATAACTTTGTTCTGTTCAGTATAGCTCAGCCACAGAATTGGTTTAGTTTTTTCTAACAGTTAAACTTAATTTCTCTAAATAGAGTATGAGGTTGAATCATATGAAATTGCCACTATTTGAGCTACAAATATGGCAATATCATGTAGTACAATCTAATAAAGCAGATGAGCTGATATTAATTTCTTCCTCTGATTCAATCTGAGATGGAAATAAGCTCATGGGAAGTAGGCCCCACTTGTCTTATAAGAGACTTGGGGGAGAAAGGACAGATGAGAGGCCTTGATGGGAGGGGCGGGCATCCCTGGAAGATCATTGATTCTTATCATGAGTTGGGATTCTGTGGTTGGCATGTCCTTCCTATTCTGATGATGCCCCAAGATCGTTCAGTAGGAGTCATGAGAAGGGCCCAGAAGGGTCTTCTGGGCATGGTCTGTGGGAGTTATAACACCCATCTGCTGCCAGCTCCATCTTTCCTGGAGATTCTCCAGAGGTAGTCAAAGGAGGCAGGTTGTGGGCAGCTAATGTCACTGTTTCACACTTGTCCTCTATTTCCTTTGTTGTTTCTATTATACTCAATGAAATAGCCCCACCTCTTAACTCCATTAAAACATTGGCTTTATGTGCTCAGTTCAGTCTGCTGATGTGAGACGGTCAGGAAGTGTTTGCATTAGCTCTTTTCCCCTTAATTCCTTTGATTAACTCAGGTAACTTCTAGATTCACCTGGCAGAACTTAGATTCATAAGCTGGACAGCATAGAGATGGAACCAGTGGCTTTACCTTATTTACTCTGGGAGCAAAGTGTAGCCCTAGAATCCAAACAAGTCCAGAAGAACAAATCTAGGAACTGGATTAATTGAAATAAAGAGAATTAACAAGTTTTTACTGTTAGCTAGAGCGTGAAATATTTTTAAAACTTTGCCTGCCCTTAAAGCATTATAAGGGAGTAGCTTTCTGGAGTCAGAACAACATTGGAGATGGGGAGAGATGCTTGTTTTAATGTATTTAGAACTCTTTGCAACCTGCAGTTGTGATCTAAGAGCTAAAAGCAGAATATTAACACAGCTGAAGGTATATTCACACATTATACCACCTTCCCCCCCCCCATTTTATTATCTGTGGCTTAGAATTATTATACTTTAGACGTTTTGTTCATTCATTCAATAAATGTATTGCACCTACCAGGTTATGCCTGTTATCTCATTTGTTTTTCACGGAGAAACAAATTAAGAAGAGTTAAGAACGTATCCAGTTTCCAGAAGGAGAAACTGAATCTCAGAGGGGTGAAAACAACTCACCTATGGTCACACAAGTTGCAAATCAGTTGCAGAGTTGGGATACCAACCCAATTTTGTCTGACTCCAGAGCCAGTGCTTTTTCTATAATGCCATCCTGTTCCTCTGTGTTGCAGGAGTCTTTAAAGAGGAAAAAGAAACAGGCGAAATCCCTGTAAAGGAAAAGGTCCAGGTGAGCCTCTGCCATAGGCCTGATGAGTGCCAGTGGCCGTCACATAGGTATTCCAGCTTGGATGTCTCTAAAAGTAGAAATGAAGAACGTAAGGCCCCGCCCCGACCTGCTGAATCAGAATTGGCATTTTAATCCCCAGGGGATTTGTAGGTACATTAAAGTTCCAGAAGCCCCTTACCTCTGCATACCAGGACCTGCATACCAGGTCCTTAGGAACCTGGCTCAGGGAAGGTGCATGGCTGAATCATTGCCCAGATAGCAATTGACAAGGCAAATTCACAAACAGCAGGGTGATGTTTTAGGTTTTTTCCTCTTCCTTTACTATCCCGTCTTCTCTTTCCAGTCTTCGTCACTTGCCGAATTGGCAATGAAGTAATGAGAGAATGAAAGAAAGAGGATTAGATTAAGGAAGAGGAATTTCTAGCAAGGTTTTCTGTGCCAGCGTCATGCCTTCTTCCAAAACCGTGCCAAGCAGCATGGCTAACAACGTCTCCTTTAATGGAGGATGCCAGCATCCCAACCTTTCAGCCCACCCTTTTGGAATTATGATATTATTTTGGAAGCCATGCACATTTTTTTCCTCGTTCAATCCAGAAAACGGCCCTATAGGTTTTATATCTATTTCACATACATCTGTTATACCCAGGCATCTTAAGGGTAACTGGGAATGGATATGATAAATTTTAACATTTTAAGGACAAATTTGAGAAAACCTCCACTGACCAAACCCTAGGGTTTCGTATGGCCCATTTTGGTCATAATGCCAGGCTAGGCATGCTGTAATGCATGCTGCTTTCACCACATAGATTTGCTCTCAGCACTGAGGATTATGCCATTTGCTTCTGCTTTCAGCATCAGTGAGAATGAGTTTATATGATTTCTTTCGATCTTTCACTTTTTTTTCTCTGTGTGATTATGAATGATCTGTGAAGCAGAAAGAAGACAAAAAAATTTATAAGCTGAGTCTACCCTGTGGTCTCGACAGCAATTTAGCAAATGTGACATGGGAACCAACAGGAAACCCATACACCGTCATCATACTGTCATGTTGATGGTGAACAACGTGCCCGATTTCTTCCCTGGAGGGCTTACTTTTAAACATGCCAACATGTAAATTCTTAGGCATGAGTTAATAAATGAAACCCTTTTAGTAGAAATTCAGGTCACTTTTCTAAAAGGAAAAAAATAGACATTCAGAGTACTGGAATTTTCAGTTAATAGTGGATCTGGCAAGGAAATTTTCCTTCCTAGCACCTGTCTCCAGGGTAAAAGGAAAAATAGAGGAAGGGAGTCATCATTTGATTCAAGCTTTAAGAAAATCTGGGAAGTCAAATGTTATTTTACATGCAGGTATGAATAAGAGTATTTTGTTTCAAATCACATTTTTCATTAATCAAATAATTCTTCTCCTTTAGGGTCCATTAGGAAAACATTTTCTTTACAGAAACTGTACTCAAACAGTAGTTGACCACAGGTAAAACAGCAGATAAAGGGAAAACCTCTTTGTTACATTAGAATATCACTACATGGTTTTATGTTTCACTGATTTTTATAGAGACATAGAGTTAATTTAAAAAATGGATTAGTGTCTTTAGGTTAGAATTTAAAGTGGCAAATTTGGATTGGGTTATTTCAAAATATGTTCAGGGAGACATCATTCTGAGTGAAACAGCTCACTTCAAATATTTTCTGAAAATATTTGGTGATTTTAATTAATAGTTGGAGAAATTCTGTATAGATAGAGTTGATTTTCTTTCTTTCAGAAAAGTCATAATCTGAAATTGGTGTTGGTATTTGAATATGCCTAATACTTTTAGCATAAGATGTGTAACATGTTCCAGTTATGCCAGATTTTGTACTTTCTATCAGATTTAAGCAATTGGTGGGTTGTGAAATCAATTTAGTGGTTTGTGATCAGCATTTGTTTTTAGTGAAATGAAATTGAATGGAATAGAATGGAATAAAAAAATAGAAAATATCAGAGTTCATTTTATATGATTTGTATTGTTTTATGTATATGTATGCAAAATTGTATCATAATTTTTTAAACTGTAGGTCACGTTCAAAAAAGAAAATCACTGCTTTGGTGAATTTTTGACATGTAATAACATGTTATCAGCCACTTTTCTTTTGACTTATTTATTTTGAAATAGCTATACTTCTTTTGAAGTCTTTCTCTCTATAGCCTCTTCACCTAGAGATAGTGATTAGTTACGGTTGAGGGAAATAAAACATTGCTTCAAAGTTCAGCATATATTGGCACAGCATGTTTTCAGTGAAGGGAGTATTTCATTTTCTTTTTTCTCATTAATAATTCTGACATGTGCCTTCCTCGTGCCTTTTCAGTTGCCATGAACTTAATCTCACCTTAATACCACTGTTTGACATTAGATGCCTCTCCAGAGAGGAAGAGAATCATTCAGAAATTAGTTGCATAAAGGTTATTAAACTAATATTTTAAATTCTGGTCTTGCACATTTTATTGTACTCCTAATTAAATGCCAGGAGTAGAAATGTGTGGTTCCCAATATGTGCACATGGTTGAATCTATGTCCACTTGAAAGGCAAAAGATACTGTTGAATTCTCATTTTTTTTTTTTTTTTCACAACCTTCCTTTTCCCCTAAGAGTACTACTTATGGTTGCCATCAACAACCATAGTATTCAGGAAGAGCTGAAGACAGAATTTTAAAACTTTAAAACATTCAATCAAATCTTTCCCCGTTTCTTAGACCCTTTTATAACTTGTTCTGGTTCCCAAATAACTAAACATCTATGAGGATTAGGTTAATATGCCAATAATAATTTAACCTTGAGATTTCAAAAAGGGAGCTATATTATTTGATATTGTTAAGGTCTTGGGTCTCATGTCTTGGGCATCATGTAAATGGAGGTGGGGCATTAAATCATTATCAATGGACTGGAATAGATTTTACTACATACATTAAAAAAATTCCTAATGCTACTGCATCATTTTAATTAGCAACTAGAGTTGTTTTTTTTTTTTTTTTTGAACCTAGGGCTATTAACTCTTGTGAATGGACTTGATGGTTGCTATGTACATTTTTGATGTAGCTGTATCAGTAAGGAAACTTGGTTGTAGACCCTGAAACCCAGTTTCATTATACTGGCTTAAGCAATAAAGAGTATTTTTTCATACATGTAACTGAAGAGTTCTAGGTAGTTATGTCTTCATTCTTAGGCAGGCCCTGTTTATGTAATGATCACCACATCCAGGCTTACATTCTACAAGTTTAGCTATCCCAGTAGAGTTTCTCCTTCCAGTGGTTTTTATAAAATCCAAGTATCAAGTCACATTGGAGTAACTTGGGTCACATGCACATTGCTAAACCAATAACTATGGCCAATGGGATGGAACGCAGTGACTGGCCAAACCTGGATCACATTCCTTTATCTGTATTCCAAAGTGAGAGGAGGAGCAGATTCACCAACAAAAAAATGGTCTGCTAATACAAAAGTAAGGTTTTATGTAGATGCTTGTAAATACTTGGTAAGCAAAACCAGAAGAGGTTACTGTAGAGGTCTTATCTGGACTATTAACAAAACATTTATGTCTTTAATTTTTGTTTTTGAAGTTATCTCTGCTTTGCCACCTAAGTTATCTATTCAACAAGTATATATTTAGCCAGACATAGACTTTCCCTTTCTCTGAGCATATGAATTGTTTGCATGATTTTGACCAAGTGTCTGTAATATTTTATTAAATGATTTTATCACTCTGGGTAATAAACAGGTGATTTGACTTAGCAGAGTACAGGTGCTATGTTTAATACTTAGTGCTCTCTGGAGGGCTTCCAAATAATAATAGCATCTTTAAAAGCTTTGGGTTCTCCAAGGAGCAATAAAATTGTGCTGAGTATTGTCTGTGATAAATAACACACATCCCTTCTCTTTTCTTCCATATTGCTAATTGAGAAGGCTCCAGATTTCCTGACGTTATCCAAGAGTTGATTGCCTGGTGAAGGTTAATACTTCTTTGCTTTCCATTACTACATGTTTCTTTGCGATCATATTGGAATGATGAGAATGTGACTGACTTTTAAAAATATTAAAAATAAGGCAAAATAAAAGCATGAACACATGAACAAGGAACATATCTTAAAATTTTGTTTTCTAAAATTGAAATAACTTAATTTTTCTGATCAAAAATGGAGTTCAGGGCTAATAAGAGAGCCAGCACTTGAGATACCAAGATGCCAGGGGAAAGGAACCACAGAGAAGTGAGTTTAGCATGCTGCTTGGGGTTGTACTTTGTAGAACATTCCCAGGGAGCAACACCAAGAAGTAAAGTAGAAAGCAGATGATAAGAGACCAACAGGCAAAGTAGAGGTTTTGGTAGTCTCATTGAGCTGGGAAGACAAAAATTGGAGTTCAGGGCTTCTAAGGAGGAAGGGGACCTTGGGAACATTCAAGGCTTTTAATTGAGACTGCCCACCCCCCCCTAAAAACTACATCCTAGGATAAGGGCAAACTAGAAATAGGCCAGCCTCAATTGGACCAAGACAATTTTTCTGTACCCTCTGCCTTCCAGAAGAAAATTAAATCATCTTTGGAGGGAGATATCATAAAAAAAACTTCTATAACTTTTCACAGACAATGTGTCGGTCATTCACTAAAAAATCAGTAGGCACACTGGGAAACAAGAAAAAATGATTAAAAAAAAAAACAAGCGAAAAAAATAGGCAAAAGTAATAGACACAGAAGTGATCCAGATACTGGAGTTACGAGACACAGACTTTCAAATAACTAATAAGTATGTTAAAAAACGGAGATAAAAAATGGAGAATGGCACTAGAAATCTGGTATCTATAAAAGGAATCAAACAGACAACTTCAAACTTAAACACATAGTGGCAAATTAAGAACTTAGTAGATAGGTTTAACGCCTGATTAGGTACATTGGAAGAGAGCATTGTTGACCTGGAAGATAGGTCAGTAGAAAGTATCCAGATTAAATAGAGTGAAAAAAAGAGATGTAAAAGTAAAGAAAATTCTATAAGAGACATATGGGGCAATGTAAAGGCTTGGGCCTGATAATTGGAGGCCCAGAAAATATTAGAGAAGAAATGGGGTAGAAACAATATTTGAAAAGATGCTGGCCAAGAACTTTCCAAAATTGATGAAAGACCTCAACCCATATATTCAAGAAGCTGAATGAACAAACAAAATCACATTTATCATATTATAGTAAAACTTCTGAAACCCAAAGACAAAATCAAATATCTTAAAAGCATCCAAAGGAAAAAAGACAGTTTCAAAAGAACACCAATTAGACTTATAGTTAATTTTTAAACAGAAACAGTGGAAGCTAGAAAACAATAGGATGGCATCTTTAAAAGTGCCAAAAGAAAACAACTGCCAATCTGCACTTCTATACTGAGTGAAAATATCCTTCATAGAAGCTATTTTAAACTTATAGAAATAATTATCAGCATATCTATGTTGAAACAGCCCTTCAGGCAGAGGGAAAATGGTCCCAAAAGAAATCATGAAAATGCAGGAAGGCACGAAGAGTATGAGAAAGGATAAATATACTAGCAAATCTGGTTGAATAAAGACTGCTTAAAACTATATGTATGTAATAGATAACCAAAAATCTATCAAACAATACTAGAGTTGTGTCAAAGGGACTTAAAAGCTAACTTCAAGTGACTCTGTAGCCAAAAACAGACAATTTAAGAATTCATCAGAATAGTAATAACAGTATAATGAAAAATATTAAATATGATTAAATCTAAGAACTCATAATATTATTAATAATATTATAAAAACTAATGGTTACCATGAGATGATGTTAGTGAACCAATTTGTTATTTTGAAAAATAGCCTATAAACATAAAGAATCAAGCATTTATGCTGCTTTTTCCATACTACTGTATGAGTTCATAATATAGATGGAGGGAATTTTCTCTTGATAATTGTATTCCAGCTAATTAGTGAAAAAATAATAGAACTAGAATGTCTTTATTTTTTAATCATAATGAATTAATTGAACATTGGATATTTACTGCTTAATTAACTGATTATTAATTGAACATTGAACATTAATCAACAGGCATTGACTATTAATGGCTGCTAACATTTCAAAAATATAATCAGATGTGATGTGCCTTCTTAGGGAGGAACATACACAACCTGCCATGACAATAGTGCCCCCCAAAACAAAACAAAACAACAAAACAAAGCAAACCTGAATCTGATCAAGCCTCTAGACTATCAACAAACAGAAAATTACAAATAGGAAGCATGTTATTTAACATAATACCGTGGAAAAAATCAGATTGTGGGAAACTTGAGTTCAAACAAGTCAGTTTCTCCAGTGAATAAACAGAAATGGGGGGTGGGGTAGGGAGAGACTGAAGGGGAATTTTATAGGTTATATGAAACTTAAAAAACATTAACTAATCACAATGTGCAGAACCTATTTGAATCTGGATTCAAAAAGAGGAAAAAAAACACTTGTAAAAATTATTGTGGCATTTGAGACATTTGGAAATTTGAAAACTTGCAGAATATTTGCAGATATTCAGGAATTGTTGATATTTTACATGTTTGATAATGATATTATGATTTTGTTTTTTAAAAAGCATCCTTATCCTTTACATATACACAGTGAACTTTACAGAGATATGGTATGATATTTGGCATTTGCTTTAAAATAATATGGTTGAGGGAAAAGTGGATAGGAATAGAGATGGGACATGAATGGCCATGAGCTAATAATTATTAAAGCAGGTTGATGGATGCAGGGATTTCATTATATTATTGAGTCTTTTGTATATGGCAGAAATTCCCCATAATAAAAATCTTAAAAAAGAAAAAATATATACAATTACCATGAAAGGCAACAATAACATATAACATGAGAGTGGGTTAAATGAAGTTAAAATGATGTAGTCTTTCCATTGTCCAGGGAGTAGAAAAAGTACCAATTATAGTAGGTTCTTATAAGTCAAGGGCATGTATTTTAGTTTCTGGAATAGCCACTTAAAGAATGTATAACCAACAAGCTGATAGTGGGGAGAGATGGAAAAATAAAAAAATATTTGATTAATTGAAGACAAAACAGGGCAATTAAGGAACAAAGAATAGATGGGACAAATAAAAGACATGTTATGGCAGTCATTTAAGCACAAATATAATAGTAATTATGTTTAATTTTTTTAAAGGTTTATTTTATTTATTTATCCCACCTCTATTGTTTGCACTCACTTGTCTGCTCTCTGTGTTCATTTGCTGTGTGCTTGTCTTCTCTTTAGGAGGCACCAGGAACCGAGCCTGGGACCTCCTGTGTAGGAGAGAGGTGCTCAATCGCTTGAGCCACCTCCATTCCCTGCTTTGTTGTATCTCTCATTGTCTTTTCTCTTTGTGTCTCCTTGTTGCTTCATCTTGTTTTGTCAGCTCACCGCACCTGCCCGTCGCACCAGCTCACTGTCTTTCTCGTCTTCTCCAGGAGACACCGGGAACTGAACCCGGGACCTCCCATGTGATAGGTGGGAACTCAATTGCTTGAGCCACATCTGCTTCCCAGTAATTATGTTAATGTAAAGGACTAAATACTTCAATTTAAAAACAAATGTGAGACTAAATTATAAAAACAAGATGACTATATCCTGACTACATGAGACATACCCTATATATCGGTCGTATATAAAGTTTAAAAGTAAAACTATATCAAAATGAAATACCATGCAAATACTAACCAAGAGAAGAGGTGTAAATATAAGTATGCATACAAGTAACATGGCCTCAAAATATAAAAAAGTAAACAATTAGCAGTATTAAAAAGGAGAAATATACAAATCTTCAGTCTTAGTTGGGATTTCACCACATCTCTTTCAATAATTAATAGCATATGTAGGAAAAGAAATCGGTAAGCACATAGAAAATTCAAACAATACATTGAATGAACTTGACCTAATTATAATATATAGAACACTGTACCTAACAACTGAAGAATATACATTTTTTATGTGTATAAAGAACATTTAGAAAATAGTATGCTCAGCCAAAAGCTGAAATTTCTCAACAAATTTCAAAGGATTTAAACCATAGAGTCTATTTCCTGGCTGCAGTAGAATTAGGGTGGAAATCAGAAACAAATGATAATGTGAAAATTCCAATCTTTGCAAATTAAACAATGCTCTTTCATCCATGTGTCAAAGAAAATAATCACAATTAAAATAAAAAAAATTTTTTTTAACTAAATGATAATGGAAATGCAACATATTAAACCTTGTGGGTTATGGCTAACGCTGTTCTTGAAAGGAAATTTATAGCCTTAAGTTCTTTTATTAGAAAAAGCAAAAACTGAAAATCATTGATCTAAATATCAGCCTCAGGAATCTAGGCAAAGAACAGCAAAGTAAGCTCAAGGAAGGTAGAATCAAATAAAGAACAGAAAGCATTGAATTAGAAAACAGACACTCAATCGATAAATCAAGCCAAAAACTGGTTCTTTGAAAAGGCCGATAAAATCGATAAACCCCTGTTAAGAATAATTAAGAAAAAAATAAGACATCAACGACCAATATCATAAATGAAAACAGGATATTAGTAAGTATTTATATTAAAAAGATACTAAAAGGATATACAAAGGTTTTATGCCAATAAATTAGAAAAATTAAATGTATAACTTCCTTGAAAAACACAATTAAAATTGAAAGTGTGAATTATCCTATGAAAATACCAATCTTATATAAATGCATAATATGAGGCCGGCTTAACCTTGACCTCAAAGTCAACCAGTTTATTTAAAGATAGGAAATCCATATGCCAATGGTTCTCATGAACATAGATGCAAAAATCCTAGCCAAAACATTATTAAATTGAATTCATTGATATATAAAAAAGACACTATATCACTACCAAGTTGGGTTTATTCCGGGAATGCAAGTTGGTTATTTGAAAATCAATCAATGTAATTTTCCACATTAATAGAATAAAAGTGAAGACCCATATCATCATCTCAATAGATGAGAGGAAAACATTAAAAACATTTAACACAAATTCATGATAAAAACTCTTAGCGAAATGGAATAGAGTAGGACGTTCTTAATCAGATAAAGAGTATCTACAAAAAAACCTATAGCAAACTTCTTACCTAATTTTGAAATAATTTAAAGCTTTGTTGTTGAGATCATAAATAAGATAAATATATCCATTATTACTGCTTTTATACATCATTATATTGGAGACCCTAGCCAGTGCAATAAGGTAAGAAAATAAAATATCTTCATGATCTTGGCATTACCAAAAGGCATTAAGAAATGATGATGTTGCTTTATTGATCTTGATTTTCATATCTGCTTTTTTTTTCTTCTATTTTTGTTACATAATATCACCTGCTCATAAACATTCAAACAATCTATAAGCATACAAAGTAGTAGATAAAAATCTTTTACACTTGCACTCCAAACTCATTCCCTAGAAGTACCCACTGTGAATATTTTTGTCCTATTCTTTTCATTTATGTCCTTATATATACTTTTCTATATTGTTTTAAAAGACTCATCAACATGCTTTTTAGTTTTTCAAAATTCAAGTGTATCTAGGTTACACATAGGTTTATCAAGTGTACTCAATACAACAAACTCAAATATTTGTAGTGCTTATTATTTTATCATGTTCTGTTGTTTGTTTAAGATATTAAGAAGTACTTTGGGGGAAGGAATGATAACCACCAATATGGTGTTAACAGCACTGTTCTTTTTGTTCCCAGAACAACATTTACACATATTCCCACAAATAAATTAATGTTCTAATCTTGAGTGAGTCACTAGCAGGAAAAGAAATCCACATTCAGTGCTGATGGGAAATGGGTAAGGAAGTGATCAAGGCAATTTACAAAGTATCAGGCTAAGAGTCATACTACCTAATTTTAAAAAAAGATAGTATATATGTATATTTAGCTGTATATTCAACTTAAAGCATATTTTTAAGTTTTAGTTCCTCTATTCTCTAAGGCATAAACAGCCGGACACTGACCATTGTGGAATATGATTAAGATTCATGACAATTTTTGAAAGAAGAGAAGAATTATGTTAACTGAGGTAAATCTCCCGGAGTATAGCAAAGAAAAAGCATTAGCTGATTGGGGAGTATGATTTATAGACTGGATCAAATCTGCAGCTTATGGGACTTTATGTGTAAATGTGCCACAACCCCCTTTCCCAATTCATTATCAGTTCCTAAATATTAGCTTCAACATATTCTACCATAGCTACTCTTGACAGCGTAGTTCTAAATTATCATCCTAACTGCAATAGTCTCTTGACTGATTCCTTTTCATCCACGTTTGTCTCCCTCTCTCCATTTTCCACACTGTAGCTTGAGTGAGATTTTCAGAATGCTGTTTTGATCATGCCACTCTCCTGCTGGAATACATTCAATTCTAATCACTCAAAATCTTAATCATGTCATGCGCCCCCACCTCTCTGTACCCCAATTATATGGTACTTTATATTCATTAATCTCACTCTCCTACCTCCTACCACAGGGCCTTTGCTCATTTTTGTCCCTTTGGCTCATTGGAACTTTGTTTCTTTCATCTCCACTGAGTTTATTCCTTCTCATTAGATTTTGTCTCAAACATTTTCTCCTTCTCAGACTAGGTCAGGCCCCTTGATCTAGTGTCTCTTCCTGGCACCTGCGAGTGATCTGTGTTCCTATTTGATAACGATCTGTCTCCCCAACCAAACTGTCAGCTCTGTGAATTAAAGAACCATGTAAGTCTATGCCTAGTTACCAGCTCAGCTTGATATATGCAAAATGCTTAATAACTGTTTGTTGAATGCATGAGTCTGTGTAAAATTATAAATTAGAGATAAGAATATTGAAGTTGAAGATATTATTATCTGTGTAACTAATTATAGGAAATAACTTCAAAGGCAAGTCAAGGGCATAAGTTCTCAAGAAATATAGCTTAAAGGATTAGTTTTTCAGATGAGGCAACTGAGGTTCAGAGGGTTTAAAAAACTTTCACATGGGAACACAGCCACTCAGTGACAGAGCTAGAATTTGAGCCTAGATTTGTCTGATAGTGTTTACTTTTCCCAAGAGCAGTTACATGTATAAAGTTGTTCCAGGGACAAATAAGCATGGCAAATGTTGCTTACCTTATTCCTCTCCTGAAAATTCATAAGAACCATTATGAATGTTAGAGACTGAGAATTGTTGGAGTAAAGAAACTTGTTTAACTTTGTGTAACCCACAGGCCTTTGATTTTATATTCTGCATTAATGGAATTCACCTTGACAAATGCTGCTGTACATTTCTTCAGTCAACCATTTGTCCTTCAGTTTGCTTTATCTGTCCTTATGACACTGATTGTATTTCCCTTGCCAAGTAATTTTTTCCAAAGAAGACTTTTGCCAAATACTTCCATCTAGTTATAATGAGAAGACAAGGCCATCTTGTTCAAGATAAAACCTTAAGTCTTTTAAAATTAATTTGTCATAACTAAGGGACAAATGTCTTGAGACATGAGCCTTAGTTAACCTTCTTTCTGTCTCAGATATACTTATTGATTTGAAATTATGCTCTATGCCTCCCACATTATTTAGGCTACCAAATTGCACATGATAAAGGGCCACAGACTTGGAATAACAGTTAAAATAGGAAATTTGTGACTATTTTTCATAAGAAAGGGAGACATTTAGTTAAACTCAGTCCAGTTACCAATGATAAAACATTCCAGGGTTGCCTTTAATACTTACAGAAGAACAAGACTTAACTATAAAAAATACTATATTGACTTCATTTTTACCTTATTTCATTTCAAAAATTAATTCCTACTAAACAGTTCTTGGTACTAGGGAAAGTTGCCAGGATTCATTTCTTTAGAATGGAACATAAGTCTTGCAGCACATGCATATACTGTACTTCTCCAAATTTCTCATAAGTTTAAATATACGGATTTTATGTCTGTAGGTAGAGAATTTTACAAATATCCTGTTCTTCTATACTAGGTATATTTATATCTACATCAATATAGATATATTGGGAAATTCTGTACATAGCTACAAGTTGACAGAAGGTACCTTGAAGGCTTTTTAGCCTGAGTATGACTACATAGTCAGATAAAGCGCTGCTTTATTGTAGTTTGTAATAATTCAGCCATGGTATTTGTAGTTCTTATTGAGTAAAATGCTTAAAGTATTTTAATTGAAAGCTTGGAGGTTCATATAAGAGAATTAAGGAGGAATCTAGTATAAATAACATTTTTCTGCATTAAATGATCAAAAATGGCAATAATTTCTTCAGTGTATCTGAGTACATTTATTTTTCAACAAGTAGGCATTAGGGGCACAAGGGAAGGCTAACCAATATCCTTGCTTTCGAGGAGCTCACCTACATGGCAGAGACACAGAGGCAGCCTTGCTCATACACTACAGGGGTTAGGTGCCTTAGCAAGGCGGGGCAGGGTGCTGTGGGAACACGAGAGGGGGCACCAGTATCACCCAAGAGTGGGAAATCAGGTTGAGATTAGAGGAAGTGACATTTAGCTGAGACTTCTATGTCTAACAGTTCTTGTACAGCCTAAAGATTGTGTTGCTTGACCATTCAGGATGGCATGTGTCACCCTTAGTTAATTGAAAAACAATCTGAAGTTGTTTTGTAATGATTAGTGTTTTTTTTTTTTTGTTGTTGTTGTTGTTTGGCACCATTTTTGGCTATGGATAGAATAAACTAAGAAAATAGTGTTGGCTTTTTCTGGCTCTAGTTTACTTTGTCTGTATTCCTTGTTCTTTACTATCTTTTCCTATGAATCCATTCAGAGCCACATGAGAATGATCTCTGCCTAGCTTAATGTCTGATCTTGAACAGGATATTTTTAGAAGTTTTGCTGAAGTGTGTTTTATGTCTGTGGTGGTGTATGTAAAAAATAGTGTGCAATCCAAGTCTTCCTGGGGACTTTCCAATCTGTTACCTCTTCTTTGAGGACTGTCCTTCCAACCAGAGAGCTGGCCTACAGCCACATTTACCCAGTGTGACCTCTAAATCTGGAATGTCCACAGGCCACTTTCCTTAGGACACTGACAGCAGAGGTCCTTGGCCTAATTTGATCTGCAGAGTATTTTAAAAATCAGGAAATTTCAATGAAAAATCTTGATTTCTAGTCTTAAATGGCTAAAGTTGAAAAGTAGCATGAACCCTGTCATCTTTTTCTTCTAACTCCTTCTTGTTTCATACTTGGCCAGCTTCACATCTTTAATTACCTGTCTGTCCCCTGTAGGTGTTTGAATTGGTAACTCCTGACCAGGTGTGGGCTGATCTTGACCTTATTTGATTTAATCAGATTTTCTCTTTGGGGATTTTGAAGTGGGCCTGAGGACACTAGTTGGTCTCCACTTAAGCTGAAAAAAGATGTAAATGTTTGGTCATGTCAATGCCAAAGCAGAGAAAACACATCTCTAGGTAGAGGCATTAGGATAAATGTTGCAGAAAGAAGTAGGGACATGGGACCCTGTAAGCTCAGAGAGAGAGAGAGGGAGTGCCTTGACTTGGATCTGAATGGCTTCTCACACCCCAGCTCTAGTTCCTGGCGATGCCTGGCTGTACATGCTGTTCTAGATGCTGCAGGATACCTCTAATTTCTCATCCAGAATACTCCTTTTACTTGAGCTCCTCAAGTGGGTTTTTGTTTCTTGCAACTAAATGAATTCCAATTAAGAGGTTTGCATGTAACTTTTGTGATATTTTTGTTTGAATCAGGGAAATGGAACTTTTGTTTCCAATATTTTTCATGATACTCTTGTTGAATTAGCAGAAAAAATATTGCCATCACTGAGCAGGGTTTTCTAGTTGATCGCTAGAATCCTCTAGGTCAAGACTTCCCTAAGTAGATGTAACTCTCTTTGACTTGATATATTATGGTGCTACTTTGAAGAACTGACTCAGAATAAGCTAGAAAGTTGACTGCTGTCATGATCTTGGTGTTTTTAATAAGAGTATGTTTTATAATATGTTGTGTTTATAAAACAATATATTGTGGAGCATAATAAACTAAATTGCCACCTAACTTAACTAGAACATTGTTACCATGTTCTCCTTCTCTACTTTATCTCCTGCCTTTCCCTAAGAGGTAACCTCAGTACTGTTTGAATAGCACCAGATGAATTTTCCATTCATTCTTCCTTTGATTTTCTTTTTTCATGTTAAAATAATTATATCACACATGTATATGTCCCTAAAAAAGGATATATTTAGTTTGACTTGATTTTGAACATTATTATTCATAATATGTAGCAGCATTTCCCACCTTCCTTCTCAGGATGGCACACACTGCATTCAAAAATATTGTACAGCACCCTGTGCTTAATGTTCATGCCTGGTCACTCCAGGAACCATTCACCCCCAGGATTAAGGAGATCAGAGTTTCAGAACCTCTATAACCCATTCAATGAGACACAATCCTAAATGTAGTGTTCTATACATGCTTCTTCCACTTCACTTTTGTTCTTAAGATGTAAAATACAGCATGTAGCTATAGTTCATTCCTTTTCACTGCTGCATAATACTCTACTCTATGAACATACAACCATCTTCATATTTCTTATCCTGTTTGGACCTTCTGTTTGCTTTTTCATTTGTTCTAGGGATCACATCACTTGGAGGCATGCAAGTTAAAAGCCAGCCTACCATGACTTATTGAAAAGTGCAAAATTTGATTTGACGTTTTCCTAGGATTCAAAGAGGTGATTAAAAATTTTGGTTTTAAAACACTTTAGTTTTAGATTTAATTTTGGAGTATATAAGACAACAAGAGGTAGAATTAATTTTGTCAGTAAATGAGATACAGCCTTCTCTATTAAATTACATTATTAGAACAAGATCGCAATATGTGCTAGTGAATCCACCTTCAGATAATTGGAAATTATGCAAACCAAGGCTTATTGAATTATTGAATTATGAATATTTCATAATGGCATCAATATTTAAATTTTTTTCTTTATTAGAGAATTTGTGGGTTTACAAAACAATCATGCATAAAATACAGGGTTCCCAAATACCACCACACCACCAATCCCTTGTATTGGTGTGGGACATTTGCTACAGTTGATGATAGCACATTTTTATGATTATACTGTTTATGTAGTATAGTTCCACGGATTTTCTTTTAAATTTATATTCTGTTACCATATATACAATCTAACATTTTCCCTTTTAATCATTTTCAGATGAATATTTCAGTGCTGTTAATTGCATTCACAATGTTGTGCTACGATCACCATCATCCATTACCAAAACATTTCCATCATACCAAATAGGCACCCTGGCCAGTTTAACCCTTACCTTCCCATTCCTGATCCCCACCTTATCCCCCTGGTAACCTATATTCTAGATTTTGACTCTATGAGTTTGCTTATTCTAATTGTTTCAAAACAGTGAGATCATATGTTTGCCCTTCTGTGTCTGACTTATTTCACAAAACATGATATCTTCAAGGTTCATCCATGTTCATGCATGTATCAGGACTTCATTCCTTTTTAGGGCTGAATAATATTCCCTTGTATGTATATACCACATTTTCTTTATCCATTCATCAGTTGATGAACACCTGGGGTTACTTCCATATTTTGGCAATTGTGAATAATGCTTCTATGAACATGGATGTACAAATATCTGTTCGAGTCCCTGCTTTCAGTTATTTTGGTTATAAACTTAGTAGTGGGATTGCCAACCCATATGGTAATTCTATACTTTGCTTTCTGAGGTACTGCCAAGCTGTATTCCACAGAGGCTGCAACATTTTACATTCCCACCAGCAATGAATGAGTATTCCTATTTCTCCACATATACTCTAACACTTGTTATTTTCACTTTTTCTAATAGCAGCCATTTCTAATGGGTATGAAATGGTGTCTCATTTTGGTTTTGATTTGCTTTTCCATGATGGCTAATGATATTGAGCATCTTTTCATGTGCTTTCTGACCATGTGTATATTTTCTTTGAAGAGATATCTGGTCAAGTCTTTTGACCATTTTTAATTGGGTTGTTTGTCTTTTTGTTGTTAAGTTGAAGGATTTCTTTATATATTCTGGAAATTAAACCTTTATCAGATAGGTGGTTTCCAAATGCTTTCTCCCATTGTGTAGGTTATCTTTTACTTTCATGATAAAGTCCTTTTAGGAACAAAAGTTTTTAATTTTAATGAGGTCCCATTTATTTATTTTTTTCTTTTGTTGTTTGTGCTTTGGGTGTAAAGTAGAAGAAACCACTGCACAAGGTCCTGAAGATGCTTCCTTGTGATTTCTTCTACGAGTTTGATTGTTCTAGCTCTTATATTAAGGTTTTTGATCCATTTTGGTTTGGTTTTTGGTTTTTGTATATGGTGTGAGGTAGGGGTCCTTCTACTTTTTTGCAAATGGAGACCCAGTTCTCCCAGTTCCATTTGTTGAAGAGACTATTCTTTACCAATTGAGTGTTCTTTGCCCCCTTGTCAAAAATCAGCTGGTCATAAATATGAGAGTTGATTTCTGAGCTCTCAATTCAATTCCATTTGTCTATATGTCTGTCCTTATGCCAGTACCATGTTGTTTTGATTTTTTTGAATTTGTTATAAATTTTAAAATTGGAAGTATAAGTTCTTCAACACCATTCTCTTTTTTCAAGATGGCTTTAGCCACTTGGGGCCCCTTACCCCTTCCATCTAAATTTGATGACTGGCTTTTTCAATTCTACAAAGAAGGTTGTTGGAATTTTGATTGAAATTCCATTGAATCTATAAATTGCTTTGGGTTGTATTGATACCTTAACATTATTTAGTATTCTAATCCATGTGGAATGTCCTTCCATTTATTTAGGTCATCTGTGATTTCTTTTCGCAATGTTTTGTGGTTTTCTGTGTATAAGTCCTTTACATCCTTGGCTAGATTTTGATTCCTAGATATTTGATTCTTTTAGTTGCTATTGTGAAAAGAATTTTTAATTGATTTCTTCTTCTGATTGTTCATTGTTTGTGAATAAAAGCACCTCTGATTTTGGGGCATTCGTCTTTTACCCCACCACTTTGCTGAATTCATTTATTAGCTCTAGAAGCTTTGTTGCAGGTTTTTCAGGATTTTCTGTGTATAGGATCATGCCATTTGCCAATAGTGAATGTTTTACTTCTTATTTTCCAATTTGGTTGCCTTTTATTTCTTTTCTTGACAATTTCTCTGGCCAGAACTTTCAGTACAATGTTGAATAACAATGGTGATAGTGACATTCTTCTCTTGCTTCTGATCTTAGAGAGAAAGCTTTCAGACTTTCACCATTTAAGTAGGATGTTAGCTGTGAAGTTTTCATATTTGC